>OZ026612.1:50651942-50686942 GCA_964020975.1 Hermodice carunculata
TGATTCATATACAGCAAATTATTTCAAACATATACAAATGATTCAATTTAAATGTTAGAAATAAATTAACGTAATTCTGGCAAAGAATATTTCTCCCCTACTCATCCTGCGTCGTGTATGGCTGTACAGTGCAGTTGGTCCCCGCAAGGCTAGTTTTGCATCCGCAACAATTCACTTGGAAAGGCAATCGTTTCGAGGTATTGGAACAAGAATCTCTCTCTCTCTCTCTCTCTCTCTCTCTCTCTCTCTCTCTCTCTCTCTCTCTCTCTCTCTCTCTCTCTCTCTCTCTCTCTCTCTCTCTCTCTCTGTCTATATATATTTGTGTGTGTGTATGTATAGTTATGTCTTGGGTGGTTTATGGGCAGAATTGTAATCCTCAGACCCTATTGTGGGCAGTTGTTCGGTTTATCGGCAGTTGAAAAATGCCCATAAACCATGTTTGCCTTAAATTCAATAGCACAACAGCCTTTTAACGTTAATATTGCAGACATTTTGAAGAATCGACGAACATCAAAACCCTATTGTGGGCGTTTTATTTAAGAAAAGAACTTCATTTGCATGCTTTTATGCGCTTAAATAACCTCCACAAGTTGACAGGCTTTTGTACCATGGAGGACTAATGTGCATGGTGCAAAAGCCTGCAAACTCTCTGCAGGCTGCAAAGTGGTAGCGCAATGTAAATAATGTTCATTGCCTACCTATATCTATATTTTCCCCTTTTCTACACGCTGCAATGTTAAGATGTTGATTTTTACCGGCTCATTCTTTGAGAGTCAAGAAAGTTTCTAATTAATTTTTTGGCCCGATATATACTGTAAAATATAAACGTGCACTATTACTCTATGAAGATAAATCTGACTCTAAAAGTACCGGGAGTATTGCTTTAAATATATAAAAACATAACTTCTTTAGCATGTTGTGGCTCACGCAGCCATAGGAAAGTAAAAGTAGTACCAGGAATCATTGTGCATTGTAAAGACGCCATTGTTGTTATGCACACACAAACAGCACTTGCTGTTCCTGTGCTCCTACTGCTAAAAAACAAATCATATGCAAGTATGGAACTATGTCGATAGCACAATCATATGGTGGGTATATGTTTAAATTACTTTCAGGCACATAAAATAAAACTTCATTAATTTCATCAAATAATCGTATGTTTTAAAGCCTCATTTCATTCAAGGCGCGTAAGACTTCTACAGGAAAACGGTTTGGTGAAAGATCATCAGTGTTTTTTTTTCCACAAAATTCACAGCCAGTTTTGGGTTTCAACACTTCCCCGCTCAAGTTGTCAGCTGCCTTGATGTCTCTGCTTAATTTTCATGTCAAAAGAAAACGTTTTAACCAGTAACCACAGATAACGTCTATCATGATGGCGCTCCGCGGGTCAATAGATTTCAGTAATGCTGAGTCTAACCCGTGCAACGGAAAGCAAATGAGTCATTCGTGTCCTAAGAGTTCAGGCTTGAATAGTGAGAACTAGCAGCCAGGCGCAGTAAATTCTGTTTTGTGCCTTGATCTACAGTACGATAACTGATGACTATGTCACGACAGCATTAGCAACCAATCCTGAGTTAGTATATGTACATTAAATCATATGCCGTCCAAACATAGAATTTGTGAAATATAGCATATCAACATGCTTTTTTCTATAGCTAATTATTTATTTTGGGAAAAGGCATGGTGGAGGTTAGTTTAGAACATACAATTTCATGGGCTACTTTACAAGAGCATTATATGAAAATATGGTGCAGATTCTAATATACGTTTAGGGTCGAAATAATGTTGTATTGACAGTTAAACCTTGGGATATCAGTCCATAAAAATGATGGTTATGAGAGTGACGATAATAGGAATTGCCTTTGAAGATTTACGCCAGCCATTTTGTTTATGTGCTGAATAAGTGGACCTACAGATGTAAGGTGAAACGGTATTTTTCCTGGTAATCGTTTTGTGATATTCGGGAAACAAAACCGCCAAAATGAGCAAAATGTGAAATTTTACAACTTTTGGAAATATTCATTAGGCATGAAATGGTCAGTATCATTAACATAAAAGCTGTAGTGGCATTTGTATATAATATAAATTTGAATACTTTCAAGTTTTAAAGTTTCAAATGCCACCATTCAGCAGTTTTAAATAATAACCCTCTTCTTTAGAAGTCGTGAAGAAATCTAAATGGCTGTGTTGGCACATAAGCAAAATGATTGAAACTAGTTGTGATTGTAGAGCGATCACTGTTTTAAGCCTCAATCACTGGCCAGTCTATGCAGAGGTGTCCTGTTGTAGCTTTGAAATATTTACTTGAAACCGACAGTAATTTTCGTAAAATACGGATTTTGGTTTGCCAAGTGCCTGGGCTTCATTCCGTTGGGTCATGTGCAATTAGTGAAGGTTGCATCACGAGAGTAACCGGCAGAATTCGGTACTGATTCATGCAAATCAAATGGAGTTAGGGAGGTTAAAAGAATAAAAAGTATGCCTGTTTATAATATGTTGCGGCCTCATGTGCCTAACAACAAGTGGCAATGGCCCTCACCACGCGGGTTCATGTGCAAAGCGGGAGTCATGCAATTAAACTCCCGAGAACTCTTTCATTGGACAATTATGACTATATGTACCATAACAAAATTAAGCAAAGCGAAATATGCAATTTTATACGAAACAAATATAATTATTTTAGCTTGCCAAATTAGCCTTTAGAGCCTTTGCAAATTTATTCGTGGGTACCGACTCGTGGGGTTTCCAACCACCTCCCCTTTGCGACTCATTTACCCTTGGTCGAACGTTACTGCAATGACACGGGGACCAGGTGAACAACCCCTCCAGCACTAGCCAGCGACCAACTAGATTACCCAAATATGCTCCAAAAGATCATACCCATACATTTTTGTGTTTCCGGACGCACCTGGACGATAGTTGAAGAAATACATCACAGGTTAACGTCTGACCGTTAGTTTTACGCTAATGGAAAATCCAAGCATTTGGTCATAACCCCAGTAAAACACATTATTCTATTTCAACCGAAATTAATGGTCTGGGACTTTAAATTGCGGCATCTTTCCCACGGCTGTCGGCAATATATTGATTTTGATATGCTTGTTATCGTAAATATTAGCGTATGCAGCTGACGATGTCGGCTCTGATTCATCGGGGCAAAAACTGTTATTGAAGTATTTTTTTAAGGCCACACGATACACCGGTATATTTGTTTGTGCAACAAGTACCCTTGAAGGTCCAAAAAATTAAATGCAAACAATTTGAGCTAATTGTTACCATTTATATAAAAACTCGCCAGTACTTTCGGACCTGTATCCACTATCGGGGCAACCTTCTACATTGAGCTTTGTCTTTGACGCAGTGGGGCGCCTGGCACTCAGCCAGTTGCTGGCCCTTATTTTATTGCCTCAGGGCGACTTCTACGTCTGATACCAAATACTATTACTAGGACCTACAACTGGTCACTGTTTGTCGTTGTATTTACATTTTCAGGTAATGCTCACTCTGGACAAGTCCCACTATATATTGTACATTACATTCATTCCACAAATTAACATTCCCTTAACTCTAATCACATATACATTCTGGATGCTACCTCTTCAAAATATGCAATCGCCTTTGTGAAAATAGTGAGTTCCGCACCCAATGGCAATTGTTTGTGAATGAGCATTGGGACGATCTTGCCGAGTAGGGGTGGGAAGAGGTTTAAAATATATGAAACCAAAAATATATATTTTGCCATGATTTCAGAGCACTAATAATGAGATATATATACTATGGCTGCGATTCACTTTGATGTCCAAATCAAGTGTGCTTTTGTGATATTGTCCCGAAATCAATGCATTAATTGCGCAATGTTCCAAATAGTGCTCGAGCGTGCGGTGTGGCATTCGGATTTGTAACTAACGATGATAATTGCTTCAGACACAACCGAGCGGGTAGATTAAAGTTAAGGTAGTAAGTCATGTTTTAAAAGTACATTAACGACCGTTTGCCCTGGTATCTCGGAGAACAGACACCTGGAACCGTGCTGAAAACACGTGGCCACGATTCGCTGTGATTTTCCTTTCTGACAATGCATTGCGCCATGTTTAAATGTGCGCTCAATGTGCGTGCATTATGCATACGCCTTCGTGTTGCATTTTGATTTATAACTAACGATGATAATTGCTTCAGACACAACTGAACGGGCAGATTAAAGTTTAGATTGCAAGTCATCTTTTAAAAATACGTTGATGACTGTTTGCTCCGGTAACTCGGAGAACGGACACTTGAAACCTAGCGATACTAGATACCGGTACCACACCCATCGTGGAGCTATGCTTTTTCCCCGGCCCAAGTTGACCGTCCAGACAAGTTGAAATAAAATGTTGTGTTTGAGTTGACTTTACTGCAAAATAACGGCACACGATGGCCAGCTTTCATGTGAGCTTTGTCTTACAACTTGGTTACGGTTGATTTGAACGACAATTTTTTTTTCACGGATGGTTGTTTGTGGGGTGATATTGCTGGTCGGTGGCGTGTTGTAGCTGGTCCAAGGTTGTCAAAACTGGAGCATTGTAGCAAAATTTTGCATCACAGTTCTTGAAAAATGCTACAGAATTTGGCCAGGTAGGTAATTGCAGGTACTATTATAACAAGATTATACCTATTCCCATGCAGAACCTGCCCGGGTATATCAAATAAATGTAAGAACATTTTCAAAAATAAGGTGAAATCATTCTTGATGCAGGAGATGGGAGTACTGGAGAGGGACCGCTTTATATATTTATAGTTTAAGTATGTTAGTGTTATCAGGGACCTGCAAATTATATGTAGCAGGTCCCTGGATTTATAAAAATTACGCCTTTGGTGTTTATCTTTATTTATATTTTAATTTGTTGAAAATTTAGATCAATCTTAATTAATAAATAATTAAAGCATTTCAGCCACAAACCTGTGCAAGGCAACTTAATATTGATCCCGATTTCATACTTGCATTTCTGCTATTTTCATGTTGTGCTCCACCATGAAAAGTAGATAACATGGCGATATATCTTTTTAATTCATTTTTTTACTTATTTTTGCTAATTTTCATCAGATTTTTGAACAATCTGAGAGAAAATAGCCAAATCAGTACAATAATGACTAAAATGTTGTGATTTCGTCAACCATGTAAAGGCAAGATACTCGAAACTCCCCAGATAAACCATTTTGCAATTTTGCATGCTCAAATTCATTCAATTCGGGGGGGGGGCAGTAATACCCCCAGACCGCCCCCCCCCCACCATACCTTCGGCCCTTTGGGCAGTGTAGGTCACATCTGGGCCACTGCAAAAAAATTACCGACATTATTGTGCCACTTGGGTCTCTGACTGAGTTTGTAGCACTAGCCTGGGTAAAGGTACTTTTTTTGTTTGTTTTTCTTTTTAACCATTAATTTTAGGGTTGGTCCTTTTTAGTAGGGTCTGTTAGGTCACCGGAAACACACACTTATTTTTGCTAGGCCTTAAGTAACTTGGACATTTGTTAAAAAATATTGAAAATGTGTATGTTCTTTCCCCTTTTACATGTTACCTCTTTTGACGTCAGTTTAACATGTTACCTGGGCAGAGCCTGAGGCACTTGTTAAAAAAAAAAAACATACTTATGACAAAGATGTGATATTTTACATGTCTATGCAATAATCGAAACACGTTTCTACATGTTAAATACAATTTTGATTTTTTATCACTGAACTCATCTGGATCTATAGGATTTCAAAAAATGTCAGAGATTGTATGTATCTAGGAAATGTTTTCCAACTAGAGCCTCTTAAATTTTGCTGTACCCAAATTGTGAGCAATACAGTTCAAAATTGTTATAATTCCAAAACAAACATTGATAAAGAAAATCCCTGATGCGTTTTACGCCCTATAGGTCCTCATTAACTCAATGAAATAATTTTATGATTTGACAAGTTATTTCGATAATAACATAGGTAAATTCAATTTCACATTTTCGTCACAATTATATATGTTTATTTAGCAATAAACTTAGACGCTGGTGCCCAATCGATCTTTTGCACGGTCGCCATTTTGAATAAATTAGCGCCAAGTTGGGAAATTGCATTCTGGGATTAATTGTAGTACGCTGCTGAGATCAGTCTTAGGGCTGCATTGATATTAGATAGCTCGCCGTGATAAGTTTCACTCGTTGTTTAGCGAGTTTTTTCATTAATATGGTCGGACAAATGTAACATATATTTGGTTTCTGAAGGTGTAGTATAGAACCTATCTTGTCTCCAAAAACAATGTGGAAAATTAAGGTCTTTAAGGGGGAAAAATAAGTTAAAGTTAAGGGTGTCCTTGAGGCTTGAGCAAATATCATCAATTCATTGTGGTGTTTTTTGTTTGCTTGCATCCCTACTTTCTAATCTTTTTCTTTCGCTTGTGGGTAGTTTTTTATTTTTCCCTTCTTTTTCTCCTTTTTTCCGAGTTAACTGTTGCTTTCGATCGCACTTTAAGAAGTGTGATTTTCTTTGACGCGGAGGCCTGCCTTTCAATGAGAAATAATCCCTGGACAAAATGAACATAAAAATGCAACAGAGAGACCGGATCCATCTGGTTGAGCGTGGGTTTCAATGATCTTTCAATGAGGGGAAACCGCAAACTCGTGGACACATCGAACATAGCCAAATGTCAATTTTGGTGCGCTTACTGTCAAACAAAAGGCACAATAATACTAACGACAGCTTGCACAAACTTCAACAGTTTCTCTTCAAATCAAGAACGTACACTTGCGTTAAGACATCCCTTTGGTAATCAAAAGGTTTGAAAGACATATACAAACGAACGAGCGCACTTGCAAGGCACATTTTGCTCCTGCAAACACTCTATATTTGTGTGTGTGTGTGCGTGTGTGTGTGTGTGTGTTTCTCTTGGTTTAAACGTATTTTATTTCTCAAAATACATGTGCGAGTGGGGAGCAGGCAACGCCTATACTAGCCCATCCGTTGTGCGGATATCGATGCAACTTTGTACATTTAAGCATGTTGCACATCTTCGCAATGTACATGTGTATTATTTCAGTAATTCTTTTTATTTCACGCACTTACCCTGAAAATACCGACTTAAAATGGGAAAACAACGTGTTAGCGATATGGAATTTTGCTTCTTCAAAGTGTGCTTTCTGAAACCATTAGCACGTGTTAAGTACTTGGCCTTTCTTTGTGTTAACGATGTTTGTATAAAATTAATCACCCGGTGCTTAAGCTATGAAAGAGTTTACGAGATTAGCACAAGTACTGGTTGCTTTAAAAAAACTACTTGTGAAAACAACACGCCAAGGAACAACAAACGGGTTGTTAGTTGAGGAGCACATGGTAAAAATATCAGTAGTTTTAAACGTTAAAATGAATATTTTTCGGTTATGATTAAGAAAACTCACCTCATAGGTTTAAACATATGTATCTCTACAGTCCAACATTACTGACATTGCGTAATGAAAGTTGAACATTTCCTATTTTCATATTTGACCCGGATTATTCCAAAATCAAAGTTTGTAGAAGAATACCTTAGTTTTGAAACAACTTTGCTCGAAAAACAACCTGTATTTATCTTTGAAAAATCAGCAATAAAGTAAGGAAAAATTTGTTATTTTAGGGAGCGTAATCTTTCTTTCTTTCTTTTTCTTTCTTTCTTTCTTTCTTTCTTTCTTTCTTTCTTTCTTTCTTTCTTTCTTTCTTTCTTTCTTTCTTTCTCTCTCTCTTTCTTTCTTTCTTTACTTTTACTTTCTTTCTTTCGCTCGTTTAACTACTAACCTATTTATCTATGTATGTATGTATGTATGTATGTATGTATGTATGTATCTATCTATCTATCTATCTATCTATCTATCTATCTATCTATCTATCTATCTATTTATCTATCTATCTATCTATCTATCTATCTATCTATCTATCTATCTATCTATCTATCTATCTATCTATTCTTTTATCATTGGCCATAGTGTTTACACGTTGGTTGCAAAACACACAATACGATTTGGTTCCTGAAGGAATATGATTCAGATGACAGGGTTACCCAGTTGGAATGGATATATTTAAACTAAACTGTATAGACTGATCGCAATGTGCAAATGTCATCATTCAAAGTTACACGGCAAACATTGTATGACGAGTTCATGGGCACGAATTTACACAATTTTCAGTCCTTTCCAGGACAGGAATTCTTCTTATCCATTGTTTTCCCAGTTTGTATTTGTTGGCAAGGGATAAAATTTACGTTGTTTGCCACAGGAATAAGTTGAAAAGCACACAGCCAAATAACAAATTAAACTTCTCATGGCTACATGTGTAATTTCATAGTCGACACAGGTATGGCCATAACGGCTCGCATACTACAAATATGTCCACGATGCACTGCGCGTCAAAAAATTTGGCGCGTGCGCTGTGTCGCGAGCATAAGATCTATTGTCGAAAGGTTCACACTTGCGTTACGTTCGGGCCATGCAATAAATTAAATCCAATGTTGTTTGGCAGAGGCACTGAGAAGACCAGACTCGGTGGTTTGTTGGCGTACGTTCCTCATCGAGTCACACACTTTTATTAATGAACGCTCACTTGTTTTACAACAGGTGATCTGGAATATTCTGTATGAGCAGAATGTTTGGTGTGCCCAAATGTCGGAAGTGGAAAGGTATTTGGCTCCAGGTTATTTCTGTTCACTTTGAGGCTGCAAACGGTACTTCAGTCTTGGGGGTGGGATGGGGTGAGAACCTGAGTGTTTCAATATTGACAATAACTTCAAAATTTTACTTTTCAAAACTTGTTTTATGGGTGTTTAAGAACACTTTTCCACAAAAATATAATATTTCATATTTTAAAAGTTGGCTTTTTGTTTAAAAATTGTGAAACTTACAAATGTTGTCAACTTGTCTCTGGTCCTACATTAGCTACTCTGTGCTTATTAAATTTGCAACTTTTTAAGGTATCTCGTCCGCGAATGGCACAATTTGTTGTCGATTTCCGACAATTGGGCACCCTGATATAGAAATTTGAGTTAAAAGTTTGTTCAGTTTTGATGTCTTTCGATAATGCCCATTAAAGAGATATACTTTTGGTATATTTGTAATAATAATTTTCAATCTGTGAATTTTTAGAGGTACCAGTTATCAAACTGCTTTTGGTATATCTTTTGTCCTTTACAGATTGCTTACTATTATCCCCCAATATTCACAAAAAATCCTTTGTATACAGTTACGGACAAAATAGTAGCATATTTCAGTACCAACTTGCCATAGTTAGCTTAGCTAGTAGCATTCAGCGTGATATTTGTCCTTCTTGCGAATTCAGTTATGCCACAAATTCAAACCTTTTCCACAGAGCATAGGTTACCGTACCTGTATAATTGGAAGCAGACGTGTTCACTTTTAGTTTCATATTTGTACGCGTTAGATAAAATATTTGACCCCCAAATATGTATGTATGTGTATATATATATATATATATATATATATATATATATATATATATATATATATATATATATATATATATATATATATATATATATATATATATGTAAAGGTCAGCTCCTAGGAACGCTATTCAAGTCCCAGGTATTCGGAGAAAATTGCTGATACATGTTATATTAGGAATGATTGTGGAAATAGTCTAGTGTAAAAATTCAAAATATAAATCACACACAAATTACCCCGCATGGCACTCTAGGTTGAAAAAAATGAGAAAAAAAGGGAAAAAAAATTAACAAACAAAAAAACATAGATTTGAACAAAACGACCTTAGCAGCATGCACATGGAAAAATAATGGTAATTTCAAAGCCTATTGGGTTCAAATCATCTGTAATAAATCTGTATGCCAAATCTATGTTTCTAACGATTATGACGCATTTTAATAGTCACATCCTAAAATGGTATGACCTTCAACCAGGCCTTGAGATACAAAATTGAAACTAGAAAAGATGATTTGCTACATAGCAAATCAGTGTGTGTGTCTTCAAAGCATATTGGTATGACAATGTACAAGTATTCCTTAACCCAGGAGTAGAAGCTGGAATGGCATGAAGTAGGAGTGTGTTTATAATGTTCCAGATTAATAAATTTCACAAAAACGATGTAGGCCTACTTTACTCTTTTGCTGTAAACTTAGCTGACTGACAAGTCGGGAGAACTAAAAGGTGAAAGGCCTAACTGGTCCCTTTTTATTTTTGGCAGAAGTAATGAAATTTGTGTTTTGGGTGGTTAGGCCTATACATTTTGGAAAAGAACTAGTGTCTGCAGTTAATGATGAATATTTCTAAGGTTGAGAGGACCGGTTTAAAACCACCAGTTGCCCTTTATGGGTGACTGCCTGTCTCAAGTCAGGAGTGAAATTTGCTTCTTCACATTGGTATTGGAAGAGAAATGTTGATGCTTTGGCAAGTCTGAAATCTCTTTGCTGTCATTGTTGGGTTTGGAATTAATGAATATGGATCATGTTTTTCTGTACTAAAAGTGATGATGATAACGGTAAGACCCAAAGAGCCTAGTCAAGTTAGACGAATGAGCCTGTACATGTAGTTATTGCTGGAATATATAACCCAACTGCCCCCAATCTATAAATAATTCGCGCACGTACTTCAACGCTATGTATTTTAGCGATTATTATTTAGTGCAATACACACAAACCTGTGAAAACATAGTTCTGATTTCTGAGTGTCCTGTCCGTTACGGTATCTCGTCACAAGATTGATCCTTTCCAGCCCAAATCGGCCAGAAGCACCGAGATGCAACTTGTTGTCTGGGTTCATGTTTTACTTTTATTTTTCATTAATAGAAAACATTTGTGGTGAAAATTGTCGATCAGATCCATCATGAAAGCATGCAATGGGGTAACAGCTTTCCTTGGGACCAGTTGTGTGCATCGTGCCAGGGGTAGCTGTTGGCTGAGTCTCATTCTAACAGGAAAGGGATCAAAATTGATATGGAAGGGAGACTATACAACTCAATTACTTTCATACTCATGCTACTAGTCTTTGACATGAATAATTTCCATAACGACAGTTTGAACATGAAAATAGAATGCTTTCATGAATCATTCAAAATTAAGTTTTACTTCGCAAATCATATGTCATTAAAATTTATATAATATTTGTTAGATTGAATATTCAGTAAGTGTCTATGACAAAAAGAGTATCATTCCCCGTCATGTGAATTTCACGTGATCTGTTGGAAGCCTTTTGCCATGCTGGCCAGTTACTGTAATCATGAGCTGTTCAAAGTCTTATCATATTAACAATTTGAGTGACATCGAATAAGAACCTACTGCTGTCAGCAGCATTCTTTTGTTTCTCTGAATATTTTATTTCAACTTTGGTATAACTGGCATAAATCAGCCCTGTAACCGGTGGTGTCAATTGATTAAGTATAATCTATATCTGATGCAAACATTAAAATACCAATATCAAAGCTCACATGTCCGATATTAAAGATCTAATTCTTTAAAAATATTTTTAATTGCAGCCTAGATACCTTATCGAACGCTCTCAAATTTTGCTCAAGTAAGGCAGTCATGATGGTGTCAGGTAATCCACTTCATACATCGTAAATGGTAAACAAAATCAGTAAATATGTAAGCGAGAAGATTTGAATAAAATATCCACCATGCGACGCTAGCTTTAGTATAGTGCACTTGCTTGCACATTGAAAACTACGTTGGTTGCTGTGTATTATAAATGAAGCATTAAGAAAGTAATGGAGTAAGCTGACGCAATGATACGTTCGCAGGAGAGGACGGATATCATATTAACCATTAAAACCGTATATTTTTCAATTTGGTCCAAATGTGTATTTTTCACATGCACCATAATAAAAATCATATGTTGAATCATGAAAGCTTGACTGACAGTTTAGAAAAAGAAATATATGAACACACAAACTTGCACAGAATTTCTTGAAACCTAACGGAGCATATATATATATATATATATATATATATATATATATAAGCTCCAAAATATATGCAATATAGATTATATAGTACCTTTGGGACCAGTTTTTTTTATCCTTATGTGTTTCACCAATTATTTGTTCTTTTAGAAATTCTGTCGGCCTTTAAAATGTTTGCCATTGACGAGGACAATTTGTACATATTTTATGCTCCTACAGTCATGTACACGCAACATCGATGAGTACTAGCCCGAACTCTATGACTACCATATAATTTTTCTTCCTTTTTTGTTTTGCAATATCATGTCATTTACATGAAATAAATTATTAGGCTAATGTACATGTACATCGTTGGGACTGGACCTATATATATATGTAACTGAGACACAAGTACAAAACACAAAAAAGAGAGGCAAAATTAACTACCATTACAGTGTTTATACCTTCATTTGTTTTCTCCTAATCTTCTGAGTGCACTGTATTACAGAGATATCTATTTTGCACAAGATAACATCATAGAGTTATTTTGCTTTTAATCTAGTGGAAAAAGGCAAACTATAGCACATACAATTACTATTTTTCCATCGAAAAATGCTGGAGGGACCTCTATACCTTTGACACTACACATTAGACTATAATTTGAAACGGTATTACATACAGATTAAAAGTGATTAGAACAGTGGAGGGTTAATCAAGTCTTTGGAACACGACACTTTGTATATCTATGCCCTTTTTATTTTTACTTTAATCATAAAATAATGCAGTTAAGGTGCAAAAATGATGTTGTGTAAAGACTGGCCTATCACACATGGCATAATGTTGATAATCGCCGGGTCAGCTAGGTAATCAAAATGTCTTGCTTTGTTAAAATGGATCTATTGTGAATTGTTACTTTCTGGAGAGCAACATTGAAAATAACTAAATCGGGCATCTTAGTACTGTCGAAGCAGGGGACACAATAAGTCGGTCAGGCATTTTAGTCACGTAATTTTCCTATACCGTAAACGCCGAGGTATCATCCTATATGCGCTTACCAATTGCGGCCGTGCGATGCACTATGGGAAAGTTGTCTATCAAATGCAATGTATCTGCCTTGCGAATATAAAGCAGTGCACTGCTATAGTTTGGCCATTTGGATGCAAATATGTAGAATATCAGATACATTTGTAAAACATGGATAGATGATAACAACCTAAAATTGAACGTTCTGTTCAATTCATCTTTTGTATGATTTTGCCAGTGAAACTTTTAAAAAACGCAATCCCAAATAAATAGGCCCAAGTCGAAATGCAAAGACAACAACAGAGTCAATGGTTTTCATATATTTCTCCACACAGTCACCTTCCAGGTTTACACACTTTTGTCTGTGATGCTGCTGCAAGGCTTGGAAGCCAGTCAAGACGAAATTTTCTTCAACCACCTTACAAATGTCATTCACAGCGGAAATGCTGTCATCATTACTAGAAAAATGGTGACTGGCTAGTTCCTTTTTCATTTTGGGAAACAGTTGGAAGTCAGCATAATATCTTCCTTTGATAGTGTGGCCTTTATCAAGATAATCAATCGGCATAATACCCAAAAGACTGAAGCCATCAGCCTTCAAGTAAAAACAACCAACTCAGCTTTCTGGGGGAGAGGTGATCCTAGATGCTTTCATTGCTTAAACTGAATTTTGATTTCTGTTTTAAAGTGATGAATCCAGGTCTCCTGTACGGTTACAAATTTGGCAAAAAAAACTTCGGTATCTGCTTAAAAACGGCATAAATTGTCATGTGTTGCCAGGATTCACTCATGTTTCAGATCCGCTATCAAGAGCTTTGGCACCGATCCTGCAAAAACTTTTATCATTCCCAACTCCTTGGTGATAATGTGCTCGACCATCCGTGAGGGATGCCCACAGCACTGGCAATACGTCGAGTGGCTAATCGTTGATCAGCCATCACCATGGCTTGCATCTGGGTAATGTTTTCGAGAGTGGTTGCTGTTGACGGCCTTGCTGGACACGCATCATTGGCAAGGCTCACTCTGCCATGATTGAATTCCGTAGCCCACTTCTTAACAGTGGGAAAGGAAGGGGCGTCATCCCCTAAAGTGGAGACCATGTTGGCATGTATCTGTGTTCGAGTTAGCCCTATTCAGTTGTAGGTACTTGATGACTGCCCTATAGCTAGTTTTGTCCATTTCTGGTGATTTCAATGGGTAGGTTCACAAGATGGTCTGGCACAAAGACACTAACCACACTACAGTTGCAGTTCCTTATGTCTACAATTCATTAAATGACTGTACTTGTTTGGTGGCAAAAGTTTGTTTCAATTTGATTGAGATATCCTACTTAGGCATAGAACCTTTCAGCCAGCCCTCAAATATGATAGGGAACAGCGGACATGATAGCCATGACGCGTACCTTTATTACCCTCCCAAGGACCCCATTATGGGATAAATGGTATGAACATGTTCATAATTTGTTTAGTTTCAGTTGGCATAATGCATTGATTTACATAGTTCTTATTGAAGGTTTCAAACCATCTATAATGTACTTTTCGTTGCAAGAGTTGTCATTTATTGCGAAAAAGTTCATGTCGCAAATGTTCATTTTTCAAACTATTTGTGTGCTCATTTTGACATTGGTCTAAACTATTTTGTTTGAAGAGTTAATGGAACAATTTTCAAATCACATCACCTTCAAAGAGCGTGTTTATAATGGGTATATTATTATAAAGACAAACCATTACCACACACTTTTCTGCACCATTTCTGAGGTTAACAACTAGTGTACATATAACAGTTGATTTGTCAGTCGAAATGTGGTATTTTACAAACAGAGCCGACACATGGGGCTGTTTTGTTTATTTTTTACAAGTCCGGTCTTCTCTACCACCAAATGTTAGTTTGAGCGATCCAAAACGGATATGCCCGTCGGTAGACCTTTGCTCTCATTGCACCATTCCTTTTGTTTGTAAGGATCTCTTGCAATTTCATTTTCCCCTTGTTCTGCTTGTCTTTAGCAAGTCTAAACATTCCTGTTTGGGGTGCTCAATTTCCATTATGACTTAATCTAGCTTTATTCCCCCCAAACAGCAATGCGTGAGCTGGCCCTGTACGTTTCCGTGCACTGTTGGACTGACTAAATTTAACCAAAGAGGAAACTGTGCCTAGATATTCCTTGCATCCCTTTATGGTAGTGTGAGCTTTTTAACACTCATCCAAACAGTTGACACAGCATGGAATGCCCAATCCCTTGCGCATGATCCATTCCCAAAGATGTGCTGAGCATTTCAAAGGTTTTTGATTCGTTGGAAGCCCATACAGACAGACATAAATCATAAAAGTACCTCTCATTCCTTGTAAGCCCCAGGAGACTGTTTTGTTCTTACATAACTAGTGTAACTTGAAACAAATGCTTAATATCTGTATTAGATTTCCCATTCTAAATGGAAATTGGGTTTCAGAGATCTAAGTTGACAAATCACATACCCAATCCTGCATACTGTACATTGGCCAATTGTCTGCCTATACCATGATTCACACTGATACAGATAATTTCGTCTTTACAGAAAAGGTTGTGTATTGGTTAAAAATACCAATTCGTTTTGGGAACTAAGCAAATGTGGCTGAAAGGTAAATTTGAAAAGTGCTTGGAATAAAGCAGGCCTGTTATATGGCCTACCTTGTTTTTTTTTTTAACATTGATTTTCACAATATCTGGGTGAATCTCCCCACCTTTTGAATTTTGGGAGTTCTGAATTGCTGTATGTCCTTTAAAACGTAAAGTCACTAGAACCAAAACGAAATCCATTAAAGCAATATTGAACTTTGTCTGGAGCATTCTCAGATCCGCCAACGCGTCATAAGCTGCTTATCAGCTGACTGCTGTTGTTAAGCAAATGAGCGGGCCGTGTGAAAACACGTTCCACATCGCATATAGTCCCATGTAAAATTAGACATTTTTATCCAAAATTATATCCATGTTGTCGACCGCAAATCAACAAAATAACTCTGAAGGCAGCATCATTTTGCCGAATTCTGCTACTGAATAAAAAATTGGAGAGATTTTGACGATCATAACTTGGGGTTTTAGCGCTGGTTTTCGGGCAACGCTCAGCATACATTGAATGGGTATCCACAGACGCTTTCAGGGAGATTCACCGAGTAACGCGGGCATGTAAACTAAGATTCCTGGATTTGCGGATCCGAGAATACCAATGCATCTAGGTCTTCAGTTGGTCTACATTTAGTTAAGTACCGATATTGTCTAGTGGCTTAGAGGTAGATGGGATATATGGATGTGGAGGTATTGCCAGCAGGGAGAGACTAGTGGTTTTATGGGGATGGGGTGGAACAGCTGTCCTTGTTATCCTCAATAGGATAGCTAAATATGGGACGTTAGGTGAGGCAAAGTGTGTCCCTTCAAGTCACATGTGACCGTACAGTGGTGGTTGCAGCAGAAGCCACTTGGGATCCCTTTTCTGCTTCTGTTATGTCTTGAACTTTTGCCATGAAGGAACGTAGACACCAACGTCATGTCACCACATGGCATGATCAACTATGCTGCTCAATTTAATGTGCACAGCACAGGTGGACGTGTAAGAAAGAACATCTGCAATATGTTAGCTGTGGATGGCGCAGATCAAGACATCTACCTGAAGATAATATCAAATAAGGAATGGAAGCACATAGGCAATGCATGTGAACAAACCTAATTGGATATATTTCAGCCATTATGGTCTGTTTAGATGGCTAATATCCCGTGACATAAAAACATACAAAAATGCAAAAACACTTCTTCCTTTTCAGACATCTTTGCATCAAGAGTCATGTTCAGCTCTTCTTTTCATTGTTCGTATGTTTCTTTTGTTATGTGCCTGTTCATCAAGTATGGAAAAATGTTGAGTAGAACCACTCGGAGGATGGCATAAAACAATGGAGAGCTAGATTCAATTAAATCATATACACCGTCACCTCGGGAGCTTCCCTGTGACTATAGGCGGTTTTCAGAACAACCTTGAGTCAAAAACGCCACACATATTATTTTTCATTGCATACATTTCAACTTTTAACTGGTCTTTTATCTATCATATTTGATGTATTTTACATGTATATACAGTCATACTGGGTCTGTTGGTGGGCCTTTGCCTGGTGACCCATGAATACAGAGAAACAACTAAATCTGTTGTCCTATTTGGTAAGTTGAAGTTTCATATCAATTGTGGTGAGATCATTAATATGTATCAATATCAAAGTCGAAAATCACCAAGTCGAACACTGGTCAAATCTTGATAAGTCCATGAACATGAGCATCACCAGATATAACAGCAAGACATAAGTAGCCACTGAGCAATACATTATTTATTGAACATCTCAAAAGGATAAGATGTCATGTTGACATTGCAGAAATAATGACTGTCACGAGAAACATAAGTGGACAACATTTTTTAACAATGTGTGTGTTAGTGAAGCTGCACCGAAAATCCGAGTAAACAAGAAATATCCATGATCAAAAGCCTTATGTAATCAAACAAGCAGGTCAAATTCCAGAAGTTCAGCGAAGACTTACCAACAACTTAATGATATTTTCATATATCAGTCATCAAATACGAAATACAGTATGGATGAAAACATCTGTTGGCTGACTTGAGGTACCAACAAACGTAGGTAGTAATGTAAATCGATTTGATACTAGCAACTGTCAACTCTAAGAAATATGTTGCGTCGTACATGCATTGTATAAAATGTCGGCTACAATTGTAAAGTTTACATGTTAATTACATCAATTATATAACATCTCAAATCCATTGTATATCCATATAAATAATTTGCATTTTTACTCAGAAACTTTAAAACCGATCTTTTTAATTAAATATCCCTGTTTCACGTTTTTGAAATAGCAGTAAATGGCAGGCGTTAAAGTTGTCAAACAAGGTGCATACCCTGACCAAGGCAATTAACCTTGGCACATAGACAGCACAAGCTGGCCCAAATGGAAATATTACTGTCCATATGAGGGTAATTTACTATGTTAAATTCATGACTGGCATGTTTATTCCTATGTACTAAATAGTATAGAAAAAGATCACCCACGTTCATGAATTTCAAACCTAACAATGACAGCAAAGAGATTCCGGAGTTACCAAAGCATCAACATTCATCTTCCAATACCAATGTGAAGAAGCAAATTTCACTCCTGACTTGAGACAGGCAGTCACCCATAAAAGGCAACTGGAGGTTTAAAATCAGTTCTCTCGACCTTTGAACTATTCTCCATTAATACAGACTATGGTGTTACGAAAATATATAGGCCTAACCACTGAAAACCCAAATTTTATCACGTCTGCCAGAAATAAAAGGAGACCTGGTAGGCCTATCACTTTTTGGTTCTCCTGATGAGTCTGTCAGCCAAGTTTGCAGCAAAAGAAGAAAGAAGGCCTACATCCTTTTGGTGATATTTATGAATCTGGAACATTATAAAGACACTCTACCTCCATTACAACTGCGAGTGGGAGAACACAGCCCACAACACAACATAGCCAATGAAGTATTTATCCAATAGTATAGAAAAAGATTACCCACATTCATAAAGTTCAAACTCAACAATGACAGCAAAGAGATCCCAGAGTACCAAAGCATCAACATTCATCTTCCAACACCAATGTGAAGAAGCAAATTTCACCCCTGACTTGAGACTGGCAGTCACCCATAAAAGGCAACTGGTGGTTTTAAATTAACTACTTCTCATACATAATTTAATAATAACTCGCCGATGTGAGACAACAATTCGATCCAATAAATATACGGAAATTCGTGAGATAAAATCAGGTTCTCTGGTTTGTTCAAATAAACAAATTCAGCTGAATGTTTAAGGTCAGTCACAGTCCGCTTTCCTTGCAATTGTTTCAAGTTTTAGTAAGCCACAACCTCTAAAGACACACATTAAATATTGTGAAATCTCGATCTAGCTCTTGGACAGAAATGTGACTGTATGTTACCATTGTTATCCAAGCATCGTGACCGAATACCTTGAAAAAGGACAAAACCAAAGTAAAAAATGACATGTGCTCAACCATTGTAGAAACGTCACCAACCTTTACCATACCTCTGCTTATAATAACAAAGTTGTGATTAGGAAGTGTTGTAACAAATCTCGATCCAAACTCTTCAGGTACCAGCATGCCTATATTCCCAAGAAAAAAGAGAAAATATGGAGTGACTCTCCAATTTAAATTAAATTCATTTCTTCCCTACACCACTGATTATGAAATTTTCAAAAACTTGAAACCGACATACTCATGCGTCAATTCAAATATGTATATAGCACTAGCAAACGTAAATTGTTTAAGGCACACTGCATACTTGTATATGGGTGCCAGTCGTAGGATTTTTCCGGGAAAGAAGTGGAACAGTTTTTTGTAACTTGGCAGAAAGCCATGAGGTTTTTTTTTTTTTTTTGTTTGTTTTGTTTTGTTTTTGGCTCTTCCATACACATATCACAGTAATGGGCTTCACCTTATATGTAATGATGCTGACACTGAGTCTCAATTGCACAAACGCGTCATTAGGTTTTTCTGTAAGTCCTACCACAGTGCCAATTAACTTGTGAATATATCCGCTCCGATGGCTTATACAGGCAATATGTAACTCCCTAAATTACATAATGTCTCGGCTTGGACATAAAGTCTTAGTTTTCTGAAATGAATCTTTCACGTGTTATGCAATCCTTTTCAGCAACTCTTCTGGCCATCCTGGCAGCACAGAAATTGTTGCCTCAGTTATACTTGAACTTTGCCAGATCTGAGATGGTCAGATGGAATTCTGTCTTACAAAGAGGAAGGATAAGACATTATGTATTTTGAGCACCTGGTAGCTTATTATTCCCCTTTTCAACTATTATAATTCCCGCCTTTGTGTCCCAACGACGCTTACATTGTATGTTACTTGATTAACTGATTGTGTATGAACTGAACGGAACTGAACTTTATCGCTGCATCACACATACAAAACATGATATTTTGCAAAATACAAACATACACAGTTACACGTCACATTCATGATAACAAATTACATCAACACCACATCATAACGTCGAAGTGCATAAATACATAGTCAACAATTTATTATACTTGCGGTACGAAATATGTATGTATGTATGTATGTATATATATATATATATATATATATATATATATATATATATATATATATATATATATATATATATATATATATATATGTATATATATATATATCCATGCAAAGTGGCTAGCATACATTTGGCACTTTAGGAGACTATTGAAAACTTATTTTGCTAGATAAATCAGCTGTAACGCCTATCTGGACTTTATATATCACAATGCCTGAGAAGCATTCACAAATAACATCCACATCTGTTTCTCATGTATTTTGTTCCATAGTTCATTAAATCATGAAATGTTTGCATGCCAGGACCCAGGACTCAGGATATGTGTATTTGACCAAGTTAATATATTCACACATAATCATTCAATACATTTTCTAGTTTTGTCTTTTTAAAATCTTCCTCTTCCTTTCTTTTCTTGATCGGGGAGACCCTCATTAAGACATATATTTGTCTCTGTCATGAGCGCCACCCTAATCTGATTTCGGCTGCTTCCATTATACAGATGACATATTTAAATTTATCTAAAGCAGTTATTGGCATAAGTGACGGGGCACACTTACGCATTACCTTAGTAACTATGATTTAGTAATATAAAGTACCACATTCAACAATCTGCTTAGTGACGTGAACAAATATAACAGTTTGGAATGACACATTCCCGTCATAATCATTTATCAAGAGATTCTTAACGCATCTAGTAAATCCCTGGTAACTATGAGTGTAAAATTTCATTTCAAGTTCTGGTGTGTGGTGGTTTCGGAATCCGTATTGACTATTATAAATTAGTTTGTGTCTGTGAAAACAGTCGTATAGGGGATTATACATTTTCTCAAGAACTTTAAAGATAGCTGGTAATATAGATATGGTCGATAATTGAGGAAACAGTTATTGCCATCTTTTTATATATAAGAACAACTTCAGCAATCTTGAGTTTTTCAGTAAAAAATCCTCTTTTGAGACTTTAAATCACAATTATTGCTAGCGCTGCTGCGATGGTATTTTTATATATTTAATGTCTTTGTTAATAAGCCATCTATACTACAGCTATTTTTCGGTTTTAAATAATCATTCGTTTGACAAATTGTTTCTTCATCAGTTTCCTGAAAGTTAAAAATGGTGTTTGTGACTTTGTATTTGTGTCTTTTTGTCCAAAACCACTTCCTAGTAGTCATTACCCTATTCTGCAGTCCGAACTCTTTACTCTGCATAAGCTTACCTGTCCCTGTCTAACTTATATACATAGAAGTACTATTGTCCATATTGCACATGTTCCTCTGTAAAATTGTGACATAGGCTGTATTAGCCCAAATAAATTAAAGGGTCTTCAGCGGGTAACTACTCAACATGTCTCGGAGCCTTTTACCCGTACATGTCTCTCTGAGTAGCGGCTCCTTGTCTGAGCTAAATATTCAGCAAAGACAACACACATAATAACGAATAAATAAGAACGTGGCAATTGATGAATTAGCTAAATACGTGAAGTTTTGCTTATAAATGCAGAGCTTCATATCGAAGAGGAATACCTGTCAAACAAACCATAATTACCAAATTTGCACAGTACAGGTTCAAATAAGAACAATTTGACTTACCCCTTAACCAATATGTACCCTTTCTAGCTGGACAGCTTATCCTAGTTAAACCATCCTCCAATGTTTAACTGAATTGGAAACAAGCTGGGGCATTATATTCAGTCCCAGTGATTGTAAAATAAACAGTTGCAGCTAGACCACCTGTATAAACCAAGGGAAATCCTAACAAGGACTGCAACAATGTACATCCTGCACCAAAGATGTAAAACAAACTCTATTATGACACCTACTCCTCAAACAATTAAGCTCTATTCAACTGCCAACCCTGAGTCAATGTGTCAACTTAATGTGTCCCGTTTGTGACATTTGAGAAAAAACTGTCAATTTTGAGTAATTTTTTAATATTGGGTAAATGTGCATTTAGGCATATCAGAAAAGAATGAAAGTCATTAGCATTTATGCCAAAAACATGCTATCAAAACAATTTTTCTTAACAGGATTTTAAGTACAATTAGGCAAACATGTAACTGTCGTAGGCCGATTCTTGCTACCTGTAGCCCCTGGGGGTTTACCTAAAAGAAAACATGTAAGCCTAAGCCTTTGTGTAAATATTTGTGGTATTCAGTAGCTGACAAACTCTGGCGAAAAAATGACTGAACCTTTTTCCTATTGTGACTTTGTCAGTTATTAATTGCCCATTATCTGAAAAATATTCTGAATTTTTTTTTTCATTTTAGTTTTGGAAAGTTATTCATTTATTGTGCTCCATGTTTTCTTCATGTTGTTTTCATATCAGGTGAAACATGATTCGTAATAGTTTTTTGTGTTATATGTCGATAAGTCAACTTTTAATATCATATGTAATGGTGATCTTATTGGAGTACATTTTAACCGTTTATATGAGGCGTCTCTAAACTTGAACGTAATATACCGAGAGTGACCCAGTTCTGTTTTTTATGTTCATGCATTTAACTTTTACATATTTGCGTGGTATATGTCCTTCCTTCACTTTCTCGATAATTGCGTTCATAGTTTCGAACTTTTCGTTAGAACTGATAATGGGTTGGCATCCATCTTTTTATGTATATTAGCCATGGTAAGCTCTTCGTTAAATTTTTCAAGATCAGAGAGGCTTTGTTTTTTATTTTAATCATTTTTGTTGGTTGAGTAGTTTGTAGTGGTATGTCAAGACCAATAAAACATGGCTGATGATCAGAAAATTTTTAACCGCTATACCGGATGTAGCTTTCAGGGTTACGCCACTTAATTTACAAGGAATATTATTTATCAAAGTCCCTCTGGTTTTTGAAAATCTTGTGGGAAATATTATTTTTGGACAAAAGCTACGAGACAACAGGACGTCGTAAATCACATGATTTTTAGGGCGTTCATTAACTTTTAATAAATCTGTTATAGTCACCACAGACTGCTACTACACTCCAGAATTTCCGGGATCGACATTTGATAAAGTTTGTGAAAATTCTTTCTGAAAATTTGATAGTTATCTCTGAGATCTTTTGGAGGTCTATACGTTCCCAATAATAACTTTGTTTTCGGAGATCGCCACCAGAGACTTCCATAAATTGTCCTTCTCAGACATCTGATCTAGAGTATATTGGTTTGACATTACTGGTATATTTATCGCTTACAAACATTATTAAGCCACCTTTTTAGAGCTTATTTGATCTTGTGAGATGCAATTATATCCATAAAGTTGGAGAAGAGAAAGATCAGTCGCGTCTCAAATACAACATTCTTGAAAGCATAAAATGGTAAATTAAAAATCATTGTCTCCTAACTCTTGAATGAATGCCTCACTTACTCTGAATTTAGCGTTAATCGAATTTACATTAGGGGGAAAGTATAGTAAAACTGTTTGATTTGCTTTTTGGTGTCAGTACTTCATCATGAAATAATGTGGAGAATGTTTTATGATCTCGACCTGTTCATTATCTTCGTCATCATTTAAATTAAGTACATTTTAAGTGAATTTGCTTCCACGCCACCAGAGTGTAACAACATTCCATCAGTAGTGAGCACTCATGTCGACTTATAATTATGATGACTACTTTGCTTAAGTTTCATCTGTATAGTATCATGAAAATGAATAAAATTCCTTTTTGGGTCAATATTTATGGCCTTGTATGGGACCTTTTTGGTCTTAGACTGGAATATTTTTGGTAGAACTGTCCTTGGTTTTGTTTTCAATTTGATGCGAATGAAAAAACCTTGATTTCAAATAAAATAAGAAACAAAACGAGAGCATCACAATCAGCAGTACTGCACCTATCTCCGGAGCAGTATACATGTTAAGTTCAAGGTGGTCCTAATATAATATTTGTAGGCAATTGCCTATCATTTTGATGTCCGTGCTAATATTGTTCACTTATGCAACGCTGAAACATTCAAATATAGCTTTTGTACAACAACCCGTTGGTTGTAGTGTTTGTAAGTATAAAAGGTGCATTACGCAAGTCAAAACTCAATACCGAGATCAATATGGAAAATAAACCGCAATCGCTGTCCTTAACCCTGTATGTTATTATAATCGCTGTTTTCTTGTGTAAAATAAAATAAAATAAAATTTTCATATCTGTGCCAGAACTAAAAATGGACCATTTACAATTATGAGACAAGCGGACTTGCCAACTTTGGTCTGATTCATCTTTTATTCATTTGTTTTACTTCATGATTAAGATTAACAGTATTTTATCTTATAGCTGACAACGGATCAATTGTTGCTGCCAAAATAACAGTAATATTGCACAAAAAGGGCTGTAATAGTTTTTACATTGTTAGGAAAGGGTGATCAGTGCATATAATTATAACTTCAACATGAAGATTGCGCATTAATTTCCTATATGTCTGTTTCCATTTCAGCTGTACTGGTTGATAAAAATAGCAGCAGCAACCATCGCTACAGATTGATACGGTATTTACTTGATGACAGAGTTTACGACAAAGGCATGAGACCTTCTGCAGGAAGAAATGGAACCGATCCTGTTTACATTAACATGTCGCAAACCTTAGCTCAAATAAGCTTTCTGGTAAGTGGATTCGATTTTAGTGGGTTATCTTTGTGTGGAAATGATTGATCATGGTTGCTTTGGATTTGTGCACAGAGAAATAAACCAGCTGCAACAAGCAAGCTTTCTTGCACAATCAAAAAACTATGCTTGTCATACTGATAGACCTTTGTTTGATTGCGATTAGCTATCTATACATATTAATCGGGAAAACAGAAGTCTGTAATTGGGATAAAAATCTCAGATAGTACCCATCTCGTGGGCAGCCATCAACTCCTCTCAGAAGGGTTATCTGTTAGGATTCTACAAGCAGCCAATGCAGATCACATGCCCCCCCCCCCCCAAACCAACGGTCATGGGGAACAACCCACAATAGATAATCACATACAGATGCTTTGTTTTGTGAGCAAACTGAGTCCGGAGAGTGTCCAGACTATCATTGAGAGTTCACAGCGTCAGTCTCATTTTTTGATTGACCACATTATCTTGATGTTTGAATATCAGTAATGATTCAGTCACCTCTTGGCTGAAACTTTCAAGGAAAAAGGACCTTCTTTGACATACCAACGCATACAATTGCTTACTGCCTCACTAATAAATGTTATGACAAAGATTAAACAATTAACTAATACAATATTTGTATAATGGCCCTGGTACGTATCACATGCCAGGCATGCATCCAACGAAATGGACAATCCAGGTTTGAATGAAAATTACAAAATAAGTTAATTTTTTAAACAGCCGTGCCCAAAAAATTAAACCAATCTCCATGAAATTCATTTAAAATTGCATGGGTTTGTTTTCTAGTTGCCATGGGGTAAATGAAAAGGGTGGAGTCACTTGCATATTCTGATAATGATTCATTGAATATGCCAACGACCACCGTTTTCCTTCATCCCACGACAACCAGAGAAACGGCGTTCTGAACTTATATTTTGATTTTTGTGACATCTTCTGCATATGAAATGACCAAATGTTGTCAAATAGATCCATTTGCAAGTATGGAATCTGGCAGTGTGAGAGGGGTGTGTTTTGATGGAAGTAACAACTTCCACTGGTGACGGCAGATGCAGCCAGGACTCAAACAGACCACAACAAAAATTAGTTCATATTTTGACCTAACTTCTTAATTGACCACAAAATACATTCGATATATGTAGCATATGTAACATTGCCGTGGTTTTGAGCGCATTGAATGAACGGATGTGTGTTTTTGATAACGTTAGTCGCTCATTGTTCTGCTAGGAGAAACGTAGTTCTTATTTAGATTACTACTCGCACTTGCACATTTGTGTTGTTCTCATGCGGTGTTTTGAAGTGAAATTGAAATGCAGAGTCTCTTCTTTATCTGCGATGTTGAATACTACACTGAATGTAAACATTTTGATTAGAACAAAAGGTATGGAACACAGGGGGTGAATTTTTTGTTTGGAAATATTTTGTGTCTTTCTGTAAGTTTTATGATTTAAAAAACGTTGTCAAGATAGTTTCATTTGGAATCTTACTAAATCACAAATTTTCGCATATGAAACACAACAAAAAGACCGCTCCCAAGTTATAGCTTGAAGTATTGTTTCACAAATTTTTGAACTAGTATGACAAACATTTTAGCATGCCTGTTTTAAAATTCAGATGAGACCCGTTGACTGAAGACTGGCTGCTACTTTTAAAAATCATGTGAAAGTTCTGTGTTCCCGTTTCACTGTAGGCTGATTTTGTCTCGTCTCACTGTACGTTAATGCCCGATCGAGTTACACGATGCTTTGTTGGGCGTGCAGAGCTATGCATGTCAAATACTGCTTCAACAAGGCCGTGGCTGCAATGGGCCCCTGTCTCCCCTGCATGTGAGTTGAACGGGGAGCTCTTTGTTTGCATAGCTTTTTGCAGGAGGGGTCACACGCATGCCAAAAAGTGCACCGTGTATTGGCCTTCACGCATAAGGGGCATTGTCACCATGGGACAACAAGGCAAATAGCCATCTCAGCTGAGTATGCTCAGCGCCATGAACCGATTCTTTCAACCTGCCGAATATTTTTTCAACTCATTTTTCACGATACCATTAACCTTGGTACTGTGCAGCATGTTCCACTGTTGACGCAGCAAGGCATGTAGATCAGCAGCCATCGTTACTAACATTGATATTCCATAATTGCTGAACCAAGTGGCCACATACTCAAAAAAGATTGACATTGATTGTTTACTAAAACGCGGTTCTGTGGATCGGAAACTGTGCTTGTCGACTCAACCAGAAACAAAATAGACCCTCTTCTTTGGGCAAGTCCGTCGCAGCATAAATTGCACTTGTTGACGGTGGTGATTCTCTTTAATTTTTGGAGCGTAACTCTCCCTTCCTCACTTTCGTTGCCCGATGACGTGAAACACGGCTGGTCAACCTGGGTAGCAGGTTTGACAGGTTGACAGGTTTTTATTTGCAATCCATGGTGAGATTAAATCTGTTTACATATGGAGACACATAACATTAATAAAAAGAGAGAAGTATCTCTATAAGTTAGGAGTACCAACGAATAAAATATGGTATTGAATCAAGACAAATAAAATGAAAAATAAATAGTATGTCATGGTGATGGTTACAATATCTCATAAAAATGATATTTATGATGTGGCATAATGGCGACAATGTTGATGATGAATCAAAAGCGATCAACTGAATTGAACACACGTTGAATCAAAAAATGTTTCTTTAAACTGTAGAGAGAGTGCACATAGCGGATATGCTGGGGAATTGAGTTCCATATTTCTGTGCCAGTAGTTGAAAGAGGCTTGTTGTGTGTACGGCCGATGTGAAACAAGTCTTTGACCACAGATCTAGTATATTACTCATGAACTTTGCACAAGGGTATGGAGGTATGTGACGAGGACAAAGGGGTTTGCTTGCTGACAATGTTCCAAAAAAAAAAAAGATACACAAGTTGAAATGTAATCTCTGTTTAACGGTCATTCAGTAAAGAGTATCCAGCATATCCACGATGTGCGTGCTTGGGTGACATTCTGAAATAATCCTCCTGGCACGATTCTGGCTGCGCTGAAGTCTGGTCAGATCACATTTTAAAGAGAATTAGTCCAAACTCTACTGGAGAAACAAAAATTGGAAAAAATCAGGAAATCGCACAGAACAATTTTTGAATGGTCAGGGAGGCATTTTGTAACTCTAGAAAAGATACCGATGGCTTTATTTAATTTCTTCAAAACTGCTTCAATTTGTTCGGATAGCTTCGGTTAATTATCCAGAATAAAGCCAAGGTATTTAAAACTTTTTATTTGTCGGATATTATCATCATCCAAAGTGAGTTCAGAATATAATTTTTTCTCAGCACCAATGAGCATACTGTTGGTCTTGCCTGCATGCAGGGTACGTTTGTTGTCAGGGTGCCAAATAGAAACATGTTTGAGATCATTTTCGAGAGCATTGAAAATAATGGCAGCATCTGGCAGCATTGATCCAGCTGAGTCTAACAGAATACTTACTACAAATCTTATAACGCTTGGTAACTGCGGGCATATTGAGAGTAACTTTTAAAGGCTCCATGTCCGTCATAATTTCCTCTAAACGTAAAAAAAAACCCCTAAAGCACGATCCTTTATTGTTAGATGATGTTGAAATACCAGAAGGGAATAGCCACACCCATCTTGGCATCACCCTTAGCTCAAACTTGTAGTGGAGAGAACACATAACATGTATCACTAACAAAGCAGGCAGAAGAATTGCCTTACTACTAAGATTTAAATTCAAGCTCTTTCGAAAAGCCTTTTCTAAATTGTACACCTGCATGATCGGACCAATACTTGAATACCGGTGTGTGAAGAGTCTGTATTAAGCGTATTCAAGTGGGTACGCTCCACTTATTTTATTTTTTTTGGAATGAATTATTGATAATTTTTATGCAAAATCTGAAAGAAAAAATATCCGTAACCACTTGGCGAATTGTTTCGAAATTGCATAGGAACACTTCTGGGTATCCCTAGACCCCAATTTGTTCAACTGGTGGCGCTGCGATTTTCATATATCTAAACATCCATGCTAGAAAGACAAATTGTTTGATACCATATAGATGGTTAGTAAAGATTATTAAAATATCCATGACTGTCCAAAAGTGCCATATGATGACGTTACATAAAGGGGTATTATACCACCTTTATAGTTCCCCCGCAAGGTTTCCCCATCTGGATAAAACAAGCAAAAAAGTGCAGAGCCTTGAATCCTGGAATGGCCGCGCTTGTTTATTAATTTTAAAAAATGACGTGGCGGGGGAGGGCGGAGGGTGCGAGCGCACGTCCCGCACCCCCCCCCCCCTGGATCTGCACCTGGTACATGACATCTGTTAAACTCAGAAGTAAATCACAAAAATGTAGCAGTAAACCATTGTTACAATATGAAAGTGTATGGTTGCCATAACATCATAAAAAAGTGTCACATATTGTAACAACTTTTTTTAACAATATCAAATTTCTGCCCTAGTTGGGCAAGGCAACTGTTGTCTTCTACTTTTTAATATTCCACATAATACTCTGAGCAGTTATAATTAACGAGATGTACTTGTAAATAATCGACCAAAACCGGCAACCTGAAACAGCAAAAAACAATTGAGACTGGCACATCTTGGCAATGGCAGAAAAATCAAAATTATTCAGTGTTTTTGGCAAAGGTCCGGGCATAAAACAAATGCTGTGCTAGTGTATATTTACATGGACAGTGAGACAATATATTTCTTACTCTTCAAACAATCGGCATGGAGAGAGATTCTCGTTGATAATAGCTGCGCAGGTCTGCGTATTGACTATTAAACCCAGTGCTAGGAACAGAAACGCCTCCGATCATGATCAGTCTCTTGCGTTGTTGACATCTATACTACTGAATACTGTGTGGTCGCCACTTTGTGTATCAAACAACGACTTTGTGTATCCCTGGCTACGAATGCTATATTGGCCCAGTTTAGTCCCAGCACTTCATTATACCATCTCAATGTTGCAGAGTTTTATTTCTCTGTGTTGAAAATGCCAAAAAGGTAGTCAATAATTAAAAACAATGTTCATCATGCAGTACCGGACTTTGGGGTCACTGGCATACTCCAGAAGGTCTATATCCATCTGGTAACTGTGAAACGAATCAACAATCATAAACATATTTGTGAACTTGCTAACTGTTACTATGAAAGTATCAACCAATCATCCACAGAAACTTATATTCCTCTCCAGGTTTTGGTCATGATCTTCAAATGCAAAGTACCGGTTGCAACTTTTGTTTGTAAATATATATATATGATAAATAAAACGGATTAATGATAATAAAATAAAAAAGGGGGAAAAAAGGATAAAAAGAATGTAAAACACAAATGAAAAAAATCAAAACCAAAAAAATTGCATCCCTCATTAATTTGGTAGATGGTATATTCAATCCTGGTGAATTTGTTCCGCGTACAAGCCACAGTCGCTGAAGCGGAGAAAATGGTGATCTTAAGGCAATCGTTTTGTCTCGCTGTCAAGAGGGAGTTTGCTGAAGTGTTCCACACGATAGGCCCAGGGTTGCCAACTTTGAGGAAAAAAAATGATAGGCCTAATAACCGAGATTTTGGGATGGACTATCTAGCCCTGCAGACAGTAGCCAGGTAGCAGTTATGCCATTGTGGTTTGTGTATAATTAGTGGTTAATGACTTCATACCCGGCTACCGCGGCATGTCTTTGATCTCAATGAGATTTTCATTCGCGCTGTGTGGCTAGCTGCAACCTCGCCATCATTGTGAGATATGGATGTATATGGCATGAACAAACTGCCATTTACCGCATCAAAATTCAGTAGACAAAAACGGAAAACTTGGAAGGATTTTGCAAGTTGTGTGATCATCGTGGTGGTTTTGTACTTGAACTGCGACTGGTCCACGTTGTTATGGCTCATTGCCCGGTGTTCTGTCGCGATGACCCTCTCCTAATCAGAAAAAGGGCAAGACAAACACAGGCTACCATCATCATCATGCTATCTGTCAGTATTAATTCAAGTTTTCTTGTCATTTCAATATACTATTGCAGCCCTGCACAACAACCTGACTGGGAGATGGGTTGTGTTTGTGACGTCAGCATCTGTTTCGCGCCAGTGACCATCATCTGGGGGCAGAGCCCACGCTTTTGACTAGTCAAGTCGGCTTATTTTTAATGTATCAAAAGTATCATTTAAATTAAAATTTGTGAGAAATTTCACCAGATATCATTTCAAAGACATCTTAACTTGAACTTTATCGAAAGCTAGATCCCGCCTATTGATAAAACATTGAAGTAGTACGCGGTGATGTGTCTAGTAGATGAACATGCCCAAGATGCCGATATGTCATGCAGTGCCAACATTTGGGTTTCAATGTAGAATTCCATTCTGGAAGCAGTTGAAATTTTGTAGGCTCTAATTCGCATAGTTTTCCACCTGTTGACTTGTTTTAATGATATGCATCAGTTCACTTTAGGTGCTATGCCAAATAGATCTCTGTAGCCAATGTAAAATTTGAAATTTGTGGTTCGTGTCCCATGGTTTCTGGGTTTAAGCAAGGAGGGTCTCTCTACCCTCCTTGGTTTAAGCCACCACAAAAATTCATCAGAATGAGAGAGACGGAGAGGAAATATGTTAACTAAGACATAAACGTGCATTAAATCCGTGTGTTTTGTCTTGATTTTGCCTATTATATTTATTACTTTTGGACTTTTGGTTGGTTAAAACCACCACCCCCCGACCCCACCCCCACACACACCACAAAAAGACAGCCAGGCCAGTTCAGTCCAGTATGCTGAATAATAATGAATACACCTTTTCATAAATCATGCAAATTACAGGGTTTTGATGAGAATTGCACAGAGTTCCCTGGTAGAAATTTAAAGTTTTACTTTTTTATCAAAGTTTGTAGGTTCAGCTGAGCACAGCCAATCGATCAATGTAATTTAGGGACCGTGGACGTCCACAGGGTTGACTGCATACCTGAATACACGTTCTCTTCGTACAGCACCTCTATGAACTCATCAGTGGATAAATCCCACCATTCTGATTAAGTCGGGTAACAAGCAAACTATAATTTTCGACTTGAACTGAGTAGAAATTTTGAACTTAGTTCGTTTATGAATATCATTAGGAACTAAGTCGAATGTCTTAGTCGAAGTTACGCTGGTTACAGTTCAGTTTATTCCAGTTTTGAACACAGTCGGTTTCTATGAATGCGGCCCCAGCTTGCCGTGTCGTGGTCAAGAAACAAATAGACAGCAACAGAATTGAATTCGGAGCGTATATAGATACAAGATATAAATGTTTATTTATCCTCGGCCTTAAAACAGGGAGCATTAGCTCAAAGCTATTTTAACAGAGCACAGAGGTGCAAAAGTATGAAAAAAGTTGTATGGGAACATAATAAAAATGAACGTGGTCCAGTGTGACCTGAAAAAGTAAAAGTAAAGTTCCAAGGTCAACTAAAAGGAGGCAGGCAGCCATGGTATTTTATAATGATAGAAATATCATGGGTAGCTGTTGGTGGAGAGAGAGGACTTGACCAGGGACAATGATCTGTAATATAGAGGTTAGATTTACAACATTATACATACACCTTGGCCCTTTCCACATTTTTATTAGTCTTTTGAAGATATTTATGTTTGAAGCAGTTTTGAATTCCTCCGGTAAGGTATTCTCTGTTTTCGAGGGGCTTCTTCCAGTTCTCAATGAGTCTAGGAAAGCCATTTGACAACTATAATGTTATTCAGACAAAATTTGATGCAAAAAAGGGTCCAGCTGGTTAAGGAGGACCCTTATGAAGACTTTAGAGATGGAAGTCAATAAACTAATTGGTCCATAGGTGGCTCTACTAAGAGGATCGTCCTTTTTAAATACAGGGGTTACAATAGCTGGTTTTCAAGCATTGAGATAAAACAATGGTACTTTCTGTATGGCCCGAATTTCCAAGGAAGGTTCAACGGTTTGCCTAAAAGTGTCATCAGCTGGACCATCTTTACATTTAGCATTGTAATAGTCAGTCATGGGTTGAATTCTAATTTTTCTTTTTAAATTTCTGTATTTCCGATACTTGTCACAGTTTGATTTACTTTTTACATCTTGGTGTCTGTTTTTAAAGCGGGCAGTATTCATGACAGCCTTACAGTAGGCTCTATTCATGACGGAAACTTCTTTTCCGCGTGTCTTTTTTGTTTGTTATTTATTTTATAATAATAGGTCACCTAGCCAATGCCCATGATCGAAACAACCTTTGTAAACTTCCCACATTTGGTTTCCTTGTATTTCTGATTGACACTTACTACTGCATCTGACAAGGATACCTGCGTTAAAAATATAGTCCCACACACCATATTCAATAAAAAGTAAACCGGAGACAGTCTACATTATTTGCCACAAGAATACACACACACACACGTTTGTGTGTGTGTGTGTGTGTGTGTGTGTGTGTTCATTGCAGGAGGATGTTCAGTTCTATGTTTGAAATGTATATTTAAATGAATATGTATAACATTGAAATAATTTTTACATTTCAGAGATAATGTGCAATTTCAGATGATTCTTATACAGGAATATCACCGTTACATTTACTGTAGATTGACGTTTTAAAGCGTTTGAGGCCAAATGGTGATTTAAAAGCAAAACAACTGGAGATGGAGCACTGATAATTGACAATTGATTTGTTGTAGGATGAAAGGAAGCAATTTATGTACCTGACTACGTGGTTCAGTTTCGTAAGTACCGACAGAGTTTAATGTTCGCACAATATGAATCTCAGGAAGAAAATAGTTCATGCTGTCCTATTCTCCGTCCAAAAAAGATGACCCAAAAGGTACCTTGTTTGTCAGCAATCAAGTTTTGTTAATATGCTGCCTCCTGCAGCTCCCATCTAGCCTTATCTGACAAAAGTTACTGCCTCGTTTGATCAACCCAGTGAATGTCAATTAACCACCACTGGCTTGGGTGGCAGTTATTGGTTAATCAAGAGGCTAATTGCCCTTATCGGATAGGGTTAGACAGGCAAGGTTACATATTAGCAAACCTTGGTTGTAGAGAAACATGGTACCTCTTTTTTAACGGAGAGTAGTACCTCATGTTTAACATAAACCTATATGGTTGGTCATTTGGGGAACAAAAGTGCCCCCATCTAAACTGTCTTGTTCCTCTATATACCGCAAAGTAATTTCATATATATATATATATATATATATATATATATATATATATATATATATATATATATATATATATATATATATATATATATATATATATATATCCCGTGGGCTGTAATTTACTCTCGGTAAGTGTTCCCCTTTTAGCATGTTATTTTAAAAATGCAATCACAAATTAGGGGGTCAAACATCATGTAACAACACTGTCACTACGGAAGTGTCTGTAACATTTGATTTGGTAGAATTAGATTGTTTCGGATATCTTGATGTACGTAATAATTACAATGATCAAACATAAATGAATGAATGGATGAATGAGTGAGTAAATACATAAACAAAGAAACAGACAGACAGGCAGACAAACAAACAAACAAACAAACAAACAAATAAATGAATGAATGAATGAATAAATAAATAAATAAATAGATAAATAAATAAATCAATAAATAAATAAATAAATAAATAAATAAATAAATAGAGACTAAAAAGAAATTTTCTTGATATTGCAGAAAAATTGAGAGTAACTTGTTCGCAATGTAATTCTCAGAAACAAAATTGTGTTATATAACTTTGGTTTGGCAGTGTACATTTTCTGTACATACTTTTGTTATTGGGAAATACGGTGTGCATTATCTCTTTGAAAATCAGTTGCAATAATTGTCTCTGATGTAGTAAGCCAACTCAGAAACACGCTTAATCTCTGATTTTCTCAGGTTTCTCTAGGTGCTGTACGTCTAACGCAAATCATAAAATTGAGGGATTGTTGACGAACAGCTTTTCTCCGTTATGCCGTCACAAGTCAAATTAACTCACGTCTATGAATCTACACCATAAGGACACCAGCCTTGGGTACATTTTGTCATGACTATGATCCAGTGTCCCTGGACAGTTCAGAACACATTACCCGATGCTACAAGAAGAGCGCATCCAATGATACAATCGATAAAGAGAATTTCCATTAAAACTATTGCTTTGACGTATGCAATATCACAAACCTGTTGAAGGAAGAGCTGATTTTACAGATGCTGTTGTACGCGTTGAAAGCTTGTGCTGCATGAACAGTGATTTCGTCATGTCTCTAACCAAGCTTGTATTAGTAGCTAAAGACAGATCTCATGCTATCTCTGCGCTTGCACAAACTGATAACAGTCAATGATCTATTTTCCCGTTGTCACCTCTTAAATTTTACTGTCAGATATATTTTGCGCGAGGAGGCAGAAAGTCTGCGGTGTCACCATCT
>OZ026612.1:50689442-50836207 GCA_964020975.1 Hermodice carunculata
TTCCCATTAGATACTTTAACAAACCATTATGGGCGGTGTTTCTGGTTGGAACCAAATGATTCGGAAGCGAAAACCACGATGGGTAAAGCGGCAAGTGAGTTTCCAAGTCCAAATCATTGACTTCCAACCAGACACATTCCATTCGTTCAGAAGCGACATTTCCCTCTTTTTCTAAGCAGGCATTGTTCCTTAAAGTACAGAAACTAATACAAATTACATGACATTTAGTATCAGAAACAAATACAAATTACATTACATTTGGTGTACATGGTAAAATTGGCTTAATTTAGTAAATGACAGGTGTCTTATTTTACACGAATCATCACTGAAAGTCGTCGTTGATGGCGAGTCTCAGGTATCTTAACAAAAGTATTTCCTGGTTGGATATGCATGCTCATATTGACAGTGTCATCTTCTTGGGACAGGGTGGGAGTTTTTGCATGTTCAAACACTGAAAACGAAAAGCGGCGAAAATATTTTGAAGATGAAAAGAAAAACGAGCTGGCAAAGATGTGCTGACTTCTGACATTTGTATACAACATCTGAAACAAATAGGTGCCGCTGGTAAACATGCTCGTCCGGGGTGGCAGTGTAACAAGTCTTCCTGGGCCTAGCTGAAGATCGTGACATTGTATTTATGAAGGCCGATTAGGCCTTTTATGTTAACAATTATCGGTATGATTGTAATTTGTTCATCATGATATACAGATGTATAACCTACATTTTTACAGTGTACATGCGTGGATTCATTGATGCTGGTTAATGATAATGATTTATTTTTTGACAGTTGTTTTATCGAACATTGTGTCGTTCGTTCTGGTTTCTCTGTGCAAAATTGACTATACCCCTTTTCCTAAATCATATTTTTTGTCAGAACAATGATTTTATTTTAATAAATGGTCGTAATAATATCTTACTTTGTGCATATGAATATCCGTCATACCAATTGCTCGTGATGACTTATATGCCTGTACAAGACCAAATAGTTCATATGAATGGTCATTGCTTCCTCTCCGGATCCAATCTGGATTTTCCTCTAAATTGATTTTACATGAATGGACAGTCAAATATTTTCGTGCCGTAAATAGTTACATTTGTATGAGCATTGTGTGATGTACTCCATAGAACGTTATTTTGCCATTTGGTTACTAGAGGAAATTTAGTTATATTTCATCTCATATTGCATCTGCAGTGTTTCTGAAGAAAAAAGTGGAATGGGTATCTTTGCCAACGTGGATGTTGAAGTTACATGTACAGGTAAAATGCGATGGCCCTCTATTGCCATACTCATCGTCTCATGTAGGGTGGATATCGCCTTTTACCCCTTTGATTTACAAGTATGCAATCTCACATTTTCATCCTGGACCATGAACGTTGATCATCTAATTTTATGGCCTTCGGAGGATCAAGCAAATTTGTCCATGTACACCAAAAATGGTGAATGGGATGTGCTAGGGATGCCAGCCGTGGGAACGGTTAAACAGTACAAATCGGGAAGATATTCAGAGGTTACTTACAGCCTGGTTATACAGAGAAAACCGTTGTTTTTTCTTTTTAATATGGTGACACCGTGTTTTATGCTCATCTTCATTGGATTTCTCACTTTCTGTTTGCCACCTGAATCCGGAGAGAAAGTGAACGTTGGGGTTGTTCTCTTGTTGACAGTTGTTGTGTTTCAAATGTCGGTAGCAGATAAATTGCCACGGACGTCAGACGTGATACCAATGCTGAGTGAGTAGAGACGCGGACTGTTTTCATGTTAATCGACTCCTCCTATACGTAGACATGTATAACAGGAGAGTTCTATTATGAATATTTCATAAAATGAAATGTTAATCGTCTTTTAAAATTCCTCAGAATAGCAGCTTCTGTTCAATCACCACTATGTCAGATCTTGATAAACTCGTTCAGTGCTAATCGCGACATATACAATACTCAAATCAACTACCACAATAATTCTACATTAAAACATCTTGTTATAGGACTTGCATATCGAAAAAGTTTAGATCAATGGCTTTGCAAAGCGTGCCTTTAGTACAAATCGAATCGGTCTCAAACTGAGCACTGTAAGGATGAAGTGGTTTCTGCACAGCCAACCAAGTCAGCAAGTTATGCAGCAACCCTTCATTGATGCTGCAGCGTAATCCAAAACCTCTTACCGAAAAAATAATGATGTAGTATGTTGTGGATGAGAAAAAATAATAACAGGATTCTCTCGGCAAGGTAGGACCACTCTGTGCACTCGAAAAACAAGACATTTGTCCTTTCATTGCGCGTTTTTTGACTTCGTTTGCTTTCTTTTAAAGCAGCCCAGGTTCCGTGTTTCTGTTTAATTGTCACTTGCGTGGAGTGAAGGATTCATGGAACTTAGTCTGTTCAGCTGGCGAGACTTTTGTCCACATTATTATTCAACTCTTTTTGATGTAGTTGACAAAGTAGATCGATCCTCAACAAAAAACAAAGCATGGCAGCTGCAAATCACAAGAGTATACTACGATAGCTATTACGGTATTTTGTAAGAAATATAAAATAGTTCTTAGAAGATGGGTTGTCCAAATTTTTCTAAGTATACATCCAAACGTACTCATTAATTATGCATGAATTTCTTTGTATGTTCTTAAAGCACAGCTTATCTCCGCATCTGTGATCATGCTGGCTTGTGTTACCGCTGCTGCTGTGTTTGTCACGCGCTTCTCATACAATGGCGAATATCTGGTACCAGTTCCGGGCTTGATGAAAAAGGTGGCCTTTGATTGGTTATCACATTTACTTTTTTCAAAAGGAATCACAAGGAAGATGCTTCGCGCTATAAAGGTAATCTTGGGTAAAAATACGAAATTAACGGGTTTTTAGCTCAGCTGACTTGTCAGTTAGATGAGCTTATAGGATGGTCCGTTGTCCGTCCATAAGTCGTCGGTGGCGGCGTCCGTCTAAAATTCGACTTCTTTTCCAAAATCGTCTGCCAGATTTACTTCAAACTTGGTGGGGATGTACCTTGGATAAGTCTCTACTAGGTTTGTTCAAATGGTTACGCTCCATTGATTTTTGTATTTTTTATGAATCTTTGTTCTTTATTGGGACAAATCTTGAAAAAATTGTAAGGCTTTTATGTACATGTCAGCTGAGCACAGGACTGTCACAGTCCTCTTGTTTTTCTATATGACATTATCCGCATATGGTCTGAAAAACAGCAGGCATAGGATTGTCTAGCCACTGTTGCATACTGATACCAGTTTTAAAGATAGTACCAGGATTGGACATAATCTGTTGAAAACAGTGTATTTTCAGATGGCCTATAGCTACATGGACATATTGACTATGTGATTCTGAATATCAGGGGGACGGGGAAGGGCTGCCGTGGCCAAGTGGTTAAGGTCCTCGCCTTGTGTGCGAGGAGCTCACTCCCGGCCGATCCAAGGGATTCGTCCTTGGCTCTTTACATGCAGTGACCACTTAACTGTTCAAAGGCTTAGTGGGACATGTTTGAGTTACCTGAGCCTGATTATATCAGTGGCAATGACGGAAGCTGCAAGTTCCCGCGCACAAGAGGGTCCTAGGAAAGATAAGCGTCAGCTCACCAGGTTTATAAGAGGGCCCTTGGGAAGATAAGCATCATCTCATCAGGTGTAAACCATCTAATAAATAAGGTTTACTACTGCTACTACCAGGGCATACATTAAGGTAGTATTTCTGCTTTATTTTCATCTTCAAAATGCGCCTTTAATAAAGAATTGGGATTCAAATGTTATAATATGGACTTAATGGGGTAATAAAATTGGATACTTGGTGCAAAACATCAATACATGTTTCTTTCAATGTTTCACAATAATTGAAAGTATACAACGTAACGTATGAATTATATATGCCTGGTTTGGAAAGTCTAGAATTGAAAGAATTGACACAAGTCATTGTCAGTGTAAGGAAAGGTCCATATGCCTAGCCTGATCCTTGAGCCCGAGCTTTCCAACACGAACACGACTAGGTACAAACAGAAACAAATTCCCCGAACGTTCACAGAAAACAGTATGTGGAAAACATGCATTCAAGCTGAAGGAAACACCATTTTGATCATTACGAAACATTCAAATACATTACTAATAACAAATATAAAGATGTGCTATACTTATTAATCTGGTATAAACTGAACGTGCTTTTGAACGGTGTGAACGTGCTATTCCACATTTTTAAGGCAACAAATTAAAAGTTAAAGGTACTTGGAAAAGCGAACAGCACTTCGAATTGCCATATGATATTTATCTTTACTCTAGCGTCATTTTTAAAAATCCAGATAAAAGACAGATCCCGTTCCAAGCTACTAAGGGATACGTTATTTAATGGAATTTATATCACAGTTTAAACAATATAGGCGTTTATAGTGCAGGAAATATGTGCTGGTGTTACTTGTAGTTCCAGATAAATTTGTTGAAATAAGTTCCTAAAACAAAGTGAGAAAAAGTATTCAGAAATTTTAAATTTAGAGCAAATTTGATTTTGTACCCAGCAACTTTTGACCAACGTTGTAGCTTTTGAATTATGCTAATTAGGGGCATTTCAAATATCTTCCAACTTATAGACATACCATCCGGACTTCTATAATTTATTGACCATTGCCCTTCTAAAAAAAATATTGCAGAAAATATAAGCGTTTTAAATCATTTTAGTTAAAAGTTGTTTTTATTTATATCTGCGCTATTTCTTATAAACAATAATCCAGTGTCATTCTAACAAATATGAATATGTTATTTACCACCGAGTATAAACTCTTTAAGATCCACGTTAATTTTGTTGACATTCATATTTTCTGCCAAATTAGTTTTCTATTGACACCATTTTTGTGATGTTTGGCATTCCCAGGGAAACATAATGGCAAAAGAAAGAGCGCACAACTTGAGCATATATGATGGACAAAATGTTGCAGTATTTTCAAGTCGATGTCTTACTGCAACATAAAAATGTTAAATTTAATTAAATTGAGGGCACATTTACCTTGCATGATGTATTTTAGCACTTGCACGGTTGAAAATTGACAAAACAATGTGAAAACAGTAGTAAATTTGCACTCGTTTCTGCCCTCCGTATGACTGGATCACTTCTGGTAAACACCGAATGTTTGATATCGTTGGAAAGTTCAAAATTATGTCTACATCAGTAAAATGCTTTCTCAATGACTTAATGTAACCACAATGCGGTTAATTTATGCCAAACATCGCTGTCTCAAAAGTAAGAAATGCTATTTAGACGATTGTTTCTATTTGCTGATGGTGATGTAGTCAGATCGTGATATGACCTATTTGAATAATTAACACTGAAGATTAGGCACGTGGACTAGTAGGAGCATGGAGGTGGTGCCAATAAGTTAAATTTCCCACAGACAGCCATTTTAACACATCTTGGCATATCTGAAAGTAAAAGCTTTATTTTTCAGGAATGCTATGCTCACCAATTAATACCAAGCCTGATTTACAAAATAAGAGGCATAAACATATATGATGAACACCAAGCTTTTGACTTTGCCCCACCTGAAAGCAGTCACGTAATATTTCTTTCATCTACTCACTTTCAAATTCCCCCGCTTCCCCCCCCCCCCATATGCCCCAATTTAATTATTCAAATAACTATTTTATGATGATAAAAGCTGAATAAAAATGTGTGTAATGCATATCAGCCTACCACAAATTCCACCACTCTGGTCAAGCCAAATGTTAGAGTGCTGATCATTATCATTACACCTTTGTGCTGCCCTCTGTAGGCAATTCAGGGGTGCAACCTGTGGATTGCTCAGGCCATGCACTTCCGCTCGCGTGTCAACAGGATGCCGTTGGTGAAAGCATGGATGCCGGGTACAATAAAAGCGGCAAATATGGCTGTTGTGATGCTGTTAAGCTGTAAAAACTTTCATAAGATTAGGACTCAGATAGTTCTTATGAAGCTTTCTGTTACAATTGCAAGACATACGGAAGGATGTTCACCGTGCCGGTGAAGGCAACGTCGTGTGCCCAGACTCCATTTGCACACCGGAAGCATTCTTTTTTCCATACATATTAGTTTTGTGTTCATTAAAACTAACTCATTATAAATGACTTGAAAAAGAAGCAAAATAATGAGATTTTATACTGTGGAAATCAATCACATATGGCAACAGTCATTTCAAACAAATTACTGCAGAATACAAATGTGCAACTTTAGAGATGTATCGAGGACCACAAGTTATGGTCAGCACTCTGCATAAGAAGTGACTGGCGTGAAGAAGTGACAAGAGTTAAATAGAAATAGCACCATTTGAAATTATGCTGATAAGATACATTTACAATTTTTAATCTGGAATATCTACAACATATAATAGGGAAGCACATGATACTTCCTCTGATGGTTCCACTTTTGAGGCATGTGGATGAATTTCCTACATGCATAACAAATCTTTTTTCCTCGTCTTTATCCTTATTTCTTCTCATAAAAAATGCTGACCGGGTTATAATTTTGACACTGTCACAGAAAAAGAAACTCTTCCTGATTCACGACTGCCAAACAGAAATTAACATGATGTGAAGTAGCAAATCTTGAAGAAACCATTTATAAATTTGACATTGATATGTGAGGACGTAGTTAACCTTTTTTAACCGAGTTTACAGCTTTGCTTGGGAGGGATTGGGTTTTGGACCTAAGGAATCCTGTCTTGTTAAAACTCATAAATATGTGCATAAAAATATCTTGTGATAACAAAAAGTGGTAGTGGAGCCATTCTAGCAGACGATATTCTCCTCCATGATCTTTCGGGCGACTTGAAAGGAGAAGATCAAACAATGTGACTATCTTATGCTGTTATCGGTAACTGAAAACAGTTTCACTGCTGGTTTCTGTAAATACACCTTATTATTGAATGCATATGTAGTTATAAAAAGCATCGATTTGTACATTATTTTATTGTGTCATGGAAGCATTTCAAATGTGACAAATGGAAGGTACTGTATATACTTTAGATTTCTTCCATTAGATATCAAAACAGAGTCAATAAAATGATGTGCAATTTTTCCGGTTGAATCATGTGTATAACCACGGAAGTGTGTTTCTCAATGGCATTACAGTATTTGAATTATGTAACCTTTAAGTTATCGACGACCCCTGTATGCTATCGCAGATACTAAGTTTATTCTTCTATTTTGGCATACTTTATTAGATATATTTACATATAGTTTGTACATTCACATTCTTTTTCAGGGCAAACGAATTGAAGCAGAAAAAGTTCATTCAGCAGAAGTCAACGGGCTACTTCAAGACAAAAAAGAAATATTTGAGTCTAGATGGAACACGAAACGCAAAGATTCTGAAGGTGAAACCAAGGATCGAGAAGAGGATTCGTTCAGCAAAACGGACAGAATTCTGTTGGGTATTCAGCATTCAGTTCAGCAAATTTATGAACTAGGAGCCTTGCGTCGCCAAGCGGAGGAACGGAAACTTCTTCTTCGTGCAGAATGGCGGGTGACTTGTCTGATCCTTGATCGTGTCATGATGGCTTTCTTTGGAATCATATGTGTGATTGTTGTGCTGGCCATTATGTTGCCTGCGGCAATACCAAGATGACATTAAGGAAGCTCCTCCAACAAACAAGGGACGCACCGAATTTCCTGTACAGAAAAACATGCGTTATCAACAACTGCCCATGTATCGTACAAACATTATGTTTCTGTAACAAACTGCTGCAAGCACTAATATTCTCACATTTAGGTTTAGAAGATACGGAACATATTTTGTAATTCAATTTTTAGCTCAGCTGACATTCTAGTCAGGCTGAGCTTTTAGGAGGCTCAGTTGTCTGTCGGTTCAAATTACATTTTTTACTTCTTATCTAAAACCGTCAGCCAGATTCACTTTTTATTTCAAGGGTCTAATATCAAAATATTAAACAGGGGTATTACTGTTCCAGGGCAGGTAGGTAGCCAGCGGAACAGACCTTAACAGTTGTCGGTCTTGAGTTGAGGGGGAAAGGGGGATATGAATCTGAAAAAAAAGTTGATGTAGGGAAACCCCTGCCGAAATCTTCTTTTAGCGATAGATATCGAAAATTTTCTCCCAAAAATTTTGTTTCGATGGTATAAACTTAGATTTTTTTTAGCAGATTTATGGGTGTATACATTTCAGTAATAGAAAAGCCTGCTTCACTAGTTGCTGTAATTTCAAAGACTACATTGATTAATGCGATTTGATATGAGTGTATTTGGTACTTACCAACAATCATGGATTCATGAGTGTCATTATGATAGGTACTATTTTTCTTTCCTCTTTCTTTCTTCATGTATGTATAGTGTAATTACATTTGTACTTTTTGCAAGCAGTTACTACCACCTTCATCTCGGAGTATGCTCTGTCAATGTCTTTGGCCACATCCCTTATCGACTTTGCCAGCCAAGTGAGCTAAGATAAAGGGGCACTTTCTAAGCTAACTCTGTCCAAGATTGCAGCAACATACACCAACACACATGGCCTGGCACATGCAGTCAAAAGTAAACTTGTGAAGAAGTTAAAGAAATCTGCATCTCACAAATACTTCTAAATGTCATATACAATCAGCTACAGCTCAACACAGGTCTCTTTCAGTTGCAACTTTGATTTTGTGAACAGCTTAGGTCAGCTAAGCACGGGCTGTTCACACAGCCCTCTAGTTAATGATTTTTTGTGTGTGTTTTCGCCATTTTTATTGACTTCTTCTCCAGAACCGTCACTCACATAAAGCTGAAACTTGGCGGACATGTTCTTTGTAAAAGGGTAAAACAAACTTGTTCACTACATGGCACTGCTGTGGATTTCTGATTTTTAGCAATGTTTTCAATTTAAATGCACCTGTACTATGTAAGTCTATGTGCATTCTGATAATAATTTACGTTTTCGACTTCTTCTCTGAAACTGTCAGCCAGATTCCTTTCAAACTTGGTGGAGCTGTACCTTGGGTAAGTTTCTACGAACTTGGTTCAAACGGCCACGCTCCAGTGATTTTTTCGATTTTTTATTTTTTTTTTTGTTTTTTGGGGGGCAAATCGTAAAAAATCTTAATGTCCGAAACCGCTCACCCATTTAGTTTGATATCACACAGGCCCACTCACCAGGTGGCGCAGCAATTGTTTTCTATTTTTTTTTTTTAATGATTTTTTGTGTTTTCGCTATGTTTGACTTCTCCAAAACTGTCACTCAGATTTAGCTGAATCTAGTCAGATATACATATTCCTTGTGAAAGGGTCAAAAAAAGTTGTTAATTAGGTGACACTGCTGTGGATTCCTGAATTTTAACTTTTTTTTCAATTCGGGTACTTACCGGTTATTACATCGTTCCTATTGATTACTATGTAAGTCAATGGACACTCTAATGCTAATTCACATTTTGACATCTTCTCTGAAGCCGTCAGCCAGATTCACTTCAAACTTGGTGGGGATGTAGGTTGGGTGGGTTTCCACCAAGTTTGTTCATATGGTCATGCTCTGCTGATTTTTGGATTTTTTCATATTTTTTGGTTCTTTTTGGAGCAAATTTAAAAAACAATCTTCTCTGAAATCGATCACCCAAATACTTTGATATCACACAGGAACACTCCCAGGGACTCTAGTTCTTAATTTGTTTACCAGGTGGCGCTGGAATATTTTCCTATTTTTACCCTTTTTGTGTGTTTTTGCTATGTTTGCCTTCTCTAGGACCGTCACTCAGATTAAGCTGAAACTGGGTGGATATGTTCCTTGTGAAAGGGTCAAACAAAGATTTTCAGTAGGTGGCACTGCTGTGGATTCCTGAATTTTAACGATTTTTTTTTCAATTCGGGTGCTTACCGGTAAATGCACCTTTCCATATTGATTACAATATATTAATCAAAGTGCATTACTAATGCTCACTATTATGTATTTTCTCCAGGATGTGGAATGTTATTTATAAAGTTCTATTTAAATATTCTTTAGTTTGTCAAGCTCCAGTAAAAGTTATATTTTTAATGAATTTTTTCTTTTAGCAAATCTTAGAATACTTTTGAATGACATATGCACTCAGCTGAAGCTCAACACAGATCTACTCACTTGTAACTTTGATTTTCTGAACAAGATTAGGTCAGCTGAGCACGGGCTGTCCAACCAGCCCTCTAGTTATACAGATAATAATAATAACAATAATAATAATAATAATAATAATAATAATAATAATAATAATAATAATAATGATGATGATGATGATGATGATGATGATGATGATGATGATGATAATAATAGTCATAATCATAATCATAATCATAATTATTGATGGTAATGATGGTGATACAAATGATAATAATGATAATGGTAACGATAATTATCACCATAATTATAATCATCATAATCATAATGTGCATGTCCGTTTCATGGATATTCACGAGGGTAGCAGGATATGGAGGACATTATCTACGCGCATCAATATCCGTTAAAAACGCATTTCATTTTTTCAAATGTAGTCGGAAAAATATATGATAAAAGGAAATGGAAACAGCCATAAATCGTATCTATTTAGGTAATTTCAGTTGTCTATGGAATCATCTGAACGGCTGTTCCATTGATCGTTTGCTGGTAGAATTGGCTTTTTGTGAGTCCCCGGAAATGGCAATTAAGTTGATGACTAGAAGCACATAATTGATGGTTACCACTTATATAAAAACTCGCCAGTACTTTTGGACCTGTATCCACTATCGTGGCGGGTCCTACTAGTGCTGCTGCAAAATTTATAGCCCGAGGGCGACTTCTATGTATGATACAAAGTGCGTACTGTGGGGCCCACCACTGGTTACAACTGATGTTTGTATTGCTGTGTATTTACATTTTCAGGTTATGCTCACTCTGAAAACCCCCCAAAGTATATTGCACATTACATTTATTCGACAAATTAACCTTTCCTTAACCCCAATCGCACATATATTTTGGATACTACCTCTTCGAAATGTGGAATCAGCTCACTGGCACTTGGCTGCCATTTTGAAAACTGCGGACTACGCACCCAACGTTTTGTAAAGGAGGATACAAATGGTACAATCTACGAGGTGGCAGGGTGAGGGGGTGGAGGTGGGAGTTGGTGGAGGAGGGGAGTATATTCCAGAGCATCAATAAGGATGATAAATGCTGTGAGCGGGCAGATTAAAGTTAAGATAGTAAGTCATGTTTTAAAGTGTTTACCCTGGCAACTCTGAGAATGGACCCCTTGAAGCGTGCTGAAGACATTTGACCGCGATTCACTGTGATTTTCCTTTCCGACAATGCATTGCGCCATGTTTATAAACAGCGCTCACCATGGTGGTATCGTGTTGCATTTGGATTTATGACTAACGGAAGATAACTGCTTCAGACACAACCAAGCGGGCAAATTAAAGTTAAGATAGTAAGTCATTTTTTAAAAATACGTTGACGACCATTTCCCCTGGTAGCTCTGAGAACGTACACCATGAACCTAGCCATGCTAGTGACCGATACGGCACCACCGTGGCTATATTCAGCAGCTATGGCTATGCTTTTTTCCCTGCCCAAGTTAACCAACCGGACAAGTTGAAATAAAACGCTTTGTTTGAGTTGACTTTACTGCAAGATAACAGCACGTTGATCAGTTTTTGTGTTAACTTGCAGCTTGGTTACGGTTGATCAGAACAGGAACGTATTTTTACCGGTGGTCATTTGAGATTTTTCAGTTGGACAGCACTGTGGTCGTTCTCGTCACTTCATTTAAAATTGCAAAAGCGCCCGTGCCAAGGAAAACTGGTCGTTTTGACCAGGTGGGAACTGGGATCGGTAATTGCAGGTACTACTGTACCATAATTATACCATACAGAAACTGCCCGGGTATATCAAAGAGAGTAAATGTAAGAACGTTTTCAAAAATAAGGCAAGATCATTCTTGATACAGAATCAGAATCAGAATCTTTATTAACCAATTACACCCCCAAGGGGCCAACAGTCACACAAAAATTACAAAAGATGGAGATGCCCTCCATCAGCAAATACAAAGACTACAAATATTACAATCACATGCATGACTGCCATGAGATGGGAGTACTGGAGAGGGACTGCTTTATATATTTATAATATCAGTATCTTAGTGTTACAAAAATTATGCCTTTGGTGGTTATATTATTTATATATTAATTTATTGAAAATTCAGATCTGTCTTTTAATTCATAAATTATTAAAGCATGTAAGCTACAAACCTGTCCTAAGCAAGTTAATATCTCTCTGATTTCATACTTACTATTGTCATGTTGTGGCCCACCATAGAAATAAGCCAAAGCAAGATACCCTGGGCAGTTGGTGCTCCCATTTTATGCATCATAGTTTGGTGTGCTTTCAGCAATTATGTTGCACAATGCTGGCATATGTGGGAATAAAATATTATCAATCAATACTAGTGATAAAAGTTAAGTGCATCTAAGACTAGTGATTGTCTAAATGTTTTTCCCCCTCTTGCTTTTGTAGAGAAAATACACAACTTACTGATTGCAGGATAATTTATCTCTTAATTTTCCCCGTAATATGTGTGCAAAATTTCCCTAAAGCGTTACATGTATAAATACAAATATTGTCTTATCTTAATTGATAACATGGCGATGGGCTTTTTAAAATTTATTTTTTACTAATTTCCATCAGATTTTCCGTACAAGTTGAAGGAAAATAGTCAAATCATTACAGTAATGACTGAAATGTTGTGATTTCGTGAACCATGTCAACTCAAGATTTTCCACTCGAAACTCCCCAGAAAGCACCATTTTGCATGCTCAAGTTCAAAATTTTTTGGGGAAAGGAAGGGGGATGCCCCCAGACACCCATATTATGTCTTCGGGAGCTTCCTTTGGCCCTATAGGCCACATGTGTCTCATGTGGACCACTGAAAAAATTATGTACTTTTTTTGGACCACTTGGGTCTCTGAATATCTAGCACTGGCCTGGGTCGATCAATATTTATCAGGGTAAGGCGGCTTGAAAATACATGTAATATTTTTTTTGTTACATTAATTTTAGGGTTAGGCCTTTATAGTAGGGTCTGTCAGGTTACCGGAACCACGCAAATATTTTCGTTAAGCCTTCGCTAACTTGAACATTTGTTGAAACATGTTTAAAATGGATGTTCTTTCCCCTGGTACACATTACCTCTTTGGACGTGAGTTTAATTTGCTACCTGGGCACAGCCGGAGGCACTTGTACATATTAGAAAAAAATTACATATTCTACATCTTTAATTGCACAACAGCTCCAATAAATTTTTAAACATTAACTCTGTGTCCATGTCTGTCCTTTAACAATATAATCCCTTAAAATGACAAATGCTGGCCATCGTTTTTCAGGTAAAGTCGAATGTTTCCTTGTCATTTATATTTACACAGAGGACAATATTTGCTGCGTTTGGACAAAGTTTGGTAAGATGATAAAACACATGAGAAAAATACAATTTGCGATATTGTTACCCTTCTAGAAGAGCAAAATCTGTATGTTCCAGCCTTAACAGATTCACATTGACTGCCAGTTTGAAGGCGCCTGCCTTACTTTGTTTACTACATACATGAACTTTCGCCAAATGTTCTGCTCGTACACTTTGTGTGTAATATGATACAAATCGTTTGTGACCTAGCGTTCACGTGATTGCGAGAAACCCTTGTGAATCTTAATGTAGCTGGTTTGGAAGTAATGGATGTGCTGGACGTACAAATTTCAACCTAGATTGGACCACTGACGTAAAGATTAAAAGTACTCTTCAAAATGCCCACTCAAAAATGAAGTGGCATCCAGTATAGCTCTATTTAGCCACGCGGTTGGACACAGAGCTCCTTTTGATAGTAGCTAAAACAACGAAAGTGATATAAATGGTGCTTTTGTTTATTCAGACTCTATATGATGGTCAGTAGTTAAATCATAATAGTGTAAAAATTATGGCAACACGATCTTCAATCTGAACAAGTACACTGTACGTACAGGTATCACTAAATCAAAGAGGGTGTTACTAACTATTGCCATGGGAATACATGTGCTGATTGCCACAAAAGTAAACATCAATATTAACTGAAATGCCAAGGGCCATGGCCGGAACCTCAATTAACAACATGAACTTTACTCTGCTTTCAAGGCTAATCTTGAGTGCGCCATTGACATATAAAATATGGAAAAATAATCAAGGGAGCATACCAGATTCACCGGGTGGCACCAATATTGTTTGCACACGCATTATTCGTATATTCAATGCATTTATAAGATATTGTATTGTAATATTTCCTTTTCAGAAAAGTAAATTTATTATGCACGACGTCTTGCCGTCCTTTGGAATTGTTGAAATTGGTATCTTGTACTCATAGAAATGATTTATGAGAAAATGTATTACTTTGAACAGGCTTCGTGTCTCTTGCATTCTATAACGGTCATGGCTAAAAGGATACTAGTGCAGAAAAATAGAAATCGAATACAGGCATTGTAAAAGGTGGCAGACTACGCTTTTTAAACACAATGTAATTCCAGAAAAAGATTTTTTTTCCAAAACAGGAACCCAATGTCGTAACATATTTTTGGGGAATCAGAGGAAATGAACAAAATCATTAGTAAATATAGTAGATTGTCTAAAGGTTTAACTAATGTTTAATTGTCTATTTATTCTCCTTTTGTGCATTCTATTCGAAAAAAAGAGAAAAAGAAATACAAGATGCAAGGATTTGCTATTCACAGTTGTTCCCTACAATTTCTCCCTACAGTCCAACCTGTGATGTGGGTGGACAACAACTCCACGGTTTTTTCCGCTCATGATCATTTCTACGTGTGATACACATCTTCAGTGCAATTATTTGCCTGCACTTCCAAGTATAATACTTTAAAGATTACTTTTTAAAAGTGCTGGTTAAATTAAATTAAATTGAATTAAATACTTAAAACCCATCTGTGATACTCATTGTCAATCGCATACAGCAATATTGTATGTCCACTGTTTTAAGTGGCCAATGGCCTTTATACCTTGTGGCAGGAACCTCTAACTCGCAGCTGACGTGGGTCATGGAGGGAACATCGTCTCTGCACGCGTAGGTGTTACGTTGTTTCGAACTTCCGGTTTTGTAAACACTTGGTCTTCTTGTTTTACATTTAGATGATGGACGCTGATAGAAAAAATACAGTCATATTGATATATGCACAGTATTTTTACCATCTATTGTACATGCATTGCCTTCTGTCCATTTTTGTAAGATGTTGGTATTGCATCATTGAAGTAATTACTCGCTTTTATTTCTTAAACGCTCATATTGTCACAGGGTCAACGATAAAGTATTGAACTGTGGTATGATTATCACGCGACTCTTACAAATATGTGACTTTATGAGCCACAGAAAGTAGTAAATGAACATGGGTTCCGCATTGCAGTGATTTTCTCACCTGATGCAGTCACAAAACATAATGTGAAATCAGCAGCGTATGTTGACAACATATGTGGCCACCAGTATACTTCCGCCAAGTGTCCCATTAATAAAAATGAGCCACCTGGGGGCCAAAGAAACCTTGTTTCTCTGGTTGCTTATTGTTGGCAACATCTATCCATAAAATATGATGTGGTATTGTTCCATTATTTGATGTGATTAAGACAGAAATATCATGAACATTATACGACTGTGTCTCTTGCGAAGTAAGAGCCATCTGATAGCTTGGCATAAATAGGAGTGACATCGTCACAACCAGTGTTAAAATCATCGACAGTCGTCTTTTCCTCATAAAAGCCTTACACATAGGCTTCTCGCTATCTCATTTATGTGAGGAAATTTATGTTATTCTCATTTTGCAGAACAGTTGGAAGGCAGGGCCTATGTAGGAATCTGTAACGATAATGTTGCTCAATTCAACTTGGCAGCAGAAGACTATCATAAGTGCAAATCAAAGTCAAGGAGTCAGTATGTTATATTCGAAGGCAAAGTTGATGGTAATGATTAATAGTTTACATTCACAATAGAAAGGATGATGGAAATATACAAAAGGCGAGACAAAATAAAAGTTTAATATCTACTTTCTGTAAGGAGATGCATTTTCACCGAGCACAGGGTACATTTGACTGTTATTTTGTGCCAAATTGAGTAGGATGGCCTTTTACACATATAAATGAAAACATTTTGGTCACAGATGGCATATGCTACAACAACAAATGAATTACATGTATACAATCCACAGAGAATAGGACATACAGATGCTAATTTATTAACTTCAATATTAGGCTTTGCAATCATCCACATCGACGAGGTACTTTTCAAAATGTCAGAAACGCTGCTTCTGAAACCAGTTCCTGCATATGTAAACAGAGAACTGGTATGAAATAAACATGCGTGTTGCTCCGATGACGCCTGATGTTGCGAACTCCACAGACTGAACAAATATTACGCTATATCAAGGCTTTACGTGTATGGTTGATACAATTTAGATGAAATAATGATTGGTTGATACATTTCCTCTTGGTCTATGAATTTCTGTATAGCTACACGGAGGACCTAAATAGATTGTAGGAAGCAACTAAGAGTACCAAATTGCCTCTTCTTATATGTATACAAGTGCGTAAACGGACGCTAGGTGGCAACTTTTGCACAGCTGTCGCATGCAATAAATGCCTGGCTGATACTGAATAGCTAAGGTGATAAATTGTCAAAAAAATAGTATCTCTGAAACGTAGTCTTATATTGTACAGAACTTTCTGATAGGTTAATTTAAGCAATTATATGTGTATGCCTGACGTCAGGATGAATCTTGAGAAAAAAGCGTCTGATGTCGTCTTCCTGTTTTTTCTGTCTTGAAGAATTATATGTCACAAGCGAAAATCTTTGTTCGGCACACGCTGCGCACATCAGAGAGTCACCCCTAAAAACTGTTCTTTAAGGTTAACAGTGACAGTTATACCTCGCAGACTGCAGTTTATTGCTGAAAAAAAAAACAAAAACAAAAATACCAAAAAACACCCCCCCAAAAAACAACAAACCAAACAAACAAACAAAAAAAGACCCCCTCCCCAACCCCCTTCCCCCCAAACCCTGAGTCAATCTTCAGATGAATTTCCTTATAACGGGTGTATTATATTATTTGCAGATATTGACTGGTGGTCGAGATGTATTTTGCATTGATACCATACTTGAACACTATTTTTGAGGCAACATGTATCAACACGCACCTCCATAGGATATTGAGATTTTGGACAAAGATGTGTACAAGTTGCATAATGACTTTTGTAGTTGTGTCTTTTTGTCCAGAACCATTTCCTGGTAATCACCCCCTATTCCGTGGTCCTAACTCTTTACTCTTCGCAAGTTAACCTGTCACTGTCTAACCTATATACATATGGACGTACTATTGCCCATATTGCACACGTTCCTCTGTAGAATTTTGACATAAAATGTATTAGCCCAAATAAATCAAAGGGTCTTCAGCGGGTAACTACTCAACATGTTTCGGATCCTGTACCTGTACATGTTTCTCTGAGTAGCGGCTCCTTGTGTAAGCTAAATATTCAGCAAAGACAGCCCACACAATAATGATTAGATATGAACGTGGCAAGTGAGGAATTAGCTAAATACGTGAAGTTTTGCTTATAAATGCAGAGCTTTGTAATGAATAATAAATACCTGGCAAACCAAACATAATTTTTAAACTTGAGGGGAATTGTACAAGTTCAGATTAGAACAATTTGACTTACCCCTGAACCAGTATGTACCCTTTGTACCTGGATATCTTAGCTTAGTTAAACCACCTGCCAGTATATAACTGAAGTAGAAACATACTGGGGCATTATATTCAGCCCCAGTGATTGTAAAATAAACAGTTGCAGCTAGACCACAGTTAGCATGCTTAAATTCCTAATTCACAACACAACATCTCCCGTCAGGTTTTTTGTGTTCGTTTTTTTTTTATTTTCTTGTGACCCATAATCAATGACACGAGAGAAGACGGTGTTTGGAACTTTGTTAACCGTTTTTCAGTGCAGGGCATAACTTAAATTGATCTATTCTCCTGCACTTAAACGGCACTGGACCTCAAATACGATAAGTGCGGGGTAACAGATATGAGAACTTGTATTGCTACAACTATATTTATTTATTTATTTATTTATTTATTTATTTATTTATTTATTTATTTATTTATTTATTTATTTATTTATTTATTTATTTATTTATTTATTTATTTATTTATTTATTTATTTATTTATTTGTTTATTTGTTTAGTTATTTATTTATTTATTTAGTTATTTGTTTATTTTTTTATTTATTTATTTATTAGTTAGTTTGTTTGTTTATATATATATATATATATATATATATATATATATATATATATATATATATATATATATATATATTTATTTATTTATTTATTTATTCTTTACGATGGAAGGCAATGTATTTTATTTTGATGTAGTGTCGGACAAATAGACCCCTTATAAGGTGCCATTACAGCCTTTTCCAGAACCTGAAAGGGTTACATGAAGCGCGACCCAGCAAACTTGCAACAAGGTGAGGCAGGGACACTGTTACTGTTGGCTGGGAAAACATACTAAAGCATTTTATGGTATAAATGGGTATTTATCTCGCTCGTCCATTCGTTTTATGGTACCTTCAAGTATTTTTACACTTTCGAGTCTTTTTGTAAGCTAGAAAAACAGGTGGTTAATTTGAGGGTCATCATATTCTTCAAACCTTAATCTTGTATCGTTAGGTATAAGCTTGCCTGGTAAGTTTGTCCCACCCCTTTCCCACTGAGTATCGTTACACAAGGTTAAGCTGCAAAAGGGTTAGTTATATACACTATTCTGTGTGGTGTGACCTCTTGCTCCTTGTGTCACATGACATTTTCAACAAATGAGTAAAGCAGCTTTGCTTATCCGCACCATGTCTCCACCTGTAAATGGTGGATAACTGGACATAGTTCCCTGTAAGGCTCCATTGACACCTCCTGATGGAGGCCGCAGAGGCAACTCGACTTAAGCGTATTTTATTTCACAAAATGGTCGATCGTCAGGATCACTAGCCTAGATTAGGGCCTCTTGTACAAATAAAACCTAGACACCAGTGATCAATGCAACTAGTGTCTGTCGAATAGGGTCCATCTAAGTTGTTGGCAGGAAAGGGTTCTCCACAAGAGTCACTTGCGCAATACGGACTACAGTGGTCAGTAAAGGTACTCTTGAAGCAAATCACTTGGAAAGCAAAGAAATTATCACTCTGGAAAATTATTACTTTACACTTGTATGATATTTCTCTCTGTATCAATGAGGAACACATGGAATAGGTTATACTGCACTGTGCCAAGATCCAATAAAATAGTATTGACCTTGGGCATGCCGTCCTGATAGACTGCATCTGCAATTCTCTGTTAAAATATTTGACAAAAGGAGCGTACTATATGGGACATCCAACCACCTTTGGCCATTTTGCAAAATTCAATACTCGATACTAGTAGTTTTAATGCATAGATTTGTGCTGCTCCATTTTATCATATATTGACGGTTCAAAACGAATGTAAATGAAAACAAAATTACATGTGCCTGTGTGCAATATTAAAAGCGATAGCAACTTAATTTGAAAAATTAGTGACTGTTATTTGCCTCAACATTTAGAATTAATGGAAAACAGAAAATGATATTGACAAGACAACCCGGATGACGATCTCATGTTACTCAGTACACATTGAGGAGCCAAAGGCGTATATGCGGTAAAGATACAGGTTCATTTTTGACAAATTGATAAACACTTTCCCAAGCGTTGGATGATTTCTGTTACATGCCTGATTTTGCGCAATTGGAACATCAACAAATCTGAAAAATACACAGCAACCTCGTAGATGATGCATTTTCTGGTACAATGATTGGAATATTTCTTATTGGTAAAATACCTTGCCACGCCCCTTCCCCAAATGAATGAACTGTGCCTTAACATAGGAAATTATAAAATGGAAATAAAAAGAGTGGAATCAACACGGAAAAGGGTACTTTATTGCCAAATATAAATATTATTATTTAAATGATTTAACCTCTGAACTGAAAGCGGCATCCAATACACCAGAGACATGGTCTACCACTTGCAGCGTGCGGATTTATGAGACCATTTTCACTTCATTCCCTCACAGTTTTACGCTTTTGTGTGTTTGTTATCTCATAGTCATTATTTGTAAAAGGTTTTACGCCAGTTAGACTAATATCAATCGAATAATTCTAATTTTTTCTTCTTCCTTCATGCTTGCACTTTCCCCCAATGTTTCAAATGCATAGGCAGTACTTGAGGATTATAGGCATCAGTCAATCGCTTTATCCAGCAGAGAAAAAAATCCAGTCACGTTTAAATTCAGTAACGAGAGTTTTAGATGTATATCTGTCTCAATAACAACCATATTCATATTAAACATCGGTACCTATTAATCAGATGGCAAAAATAATGTGATAGAACCATAGCCAGACCACAAAACAGGGAAATCACTGGTTTTACGTAGTTCTGCTAAACATGTACGGATTGAAATTATCTGCCTGTGATCCATGATGAACCCAGCTATATCCAATCATTGAAACTTGAAATCGTTTGTCAGCATACTGTATTAGTGTGTGTGCTTACAGAAACACTGTAAAGAGCGTTTCGGCTGAATAGATCAATACCTCTATCGGTTGTGTTAATGATGCCATAAGAAAACCGACCTCATTTCTACTCTTCACCGTTTCGGCAACTATCACTGGCACTCTCACTGTAAATTGTTCTCAGATAGTTGTATTGTGCTTTCTGACATCTTAATCAAGGTACCTTGCAAATATATTGGTTCAGGAACAACGATGACGCAACTGTCATTCATATCTATTGGCCAGATTTTTCGGGAAAACAGTAAAACAGTGGTTACAGATCATGATATTATAACACGATAAGGACACTGTCTGGCACTTGCAGTATTTATGGACCGTGCTCATTTCATGCTCTCAAATCACATGTATACCCTGTTAAGACGGTATCTGATCATGTCTGTTGCTGGTTAAACAATGCATTTAAAAGCAAAGATGAGGTTACAATCACACTTAGCAGTAATTGGGTTTTCGAGGACTTTAATGCAATTATGTCGATTGAAAAATCCCTGGAAGCCGTGTCCCTGCATTTGAAAACAACGTTTATTAGTGGACCCTCTATGCAGCTTCAGGTTTCAGATATGGAATGAAAGGAAGTTGTTCAGACATTTCTTGTGTAATGATGACCAGCGTCAAGAATGGTGTGGTTCAGATGCATACGTATATAGAGTATGCATCATCGACCCAAGCATTTTCCAAATTAAGCTTTCATTGATGAAAAAAAGATAATTCCTTTTTGTAATATATATATATATATATATATATATATATATATATATATATATATATATATATATATATATATATATATATATATAATAAAACCTGACACATTAAGTTGACACATTGAGTCAGGGTTGGCAGTTAAATAGAGCTTAATTGTTTGAGGAGTAGGTGTCATCATGGAGTTTGTTTTACATCTCTGGTGCAGGATGTACATTGTTACAGTCCTTGTTAGGTTTTCCCTTGGTTTGTACAGGTGGTCTAGCTGCAACTATTTATTTTACAAACACTGGGACTGAATATAATGCCCCAGCTTGTTTCCACTTCAGTTAAACATTGGCGGATGGTTTAACTAGGATAAGCTGTCCAGCTAGAAAGGGTACATATTGGTTAAGGGGTAAGTCAAATTGTTCTTATCTGAACCTGTACTATGCAAATTTGGTAATTATGGTTTGTTTGACAGGTATTCTTCTTTCTTATGAAGCTCTGCATTTATAAGCAAAACTTCACGTATTTAGCTAATTCATCAATTGCCACGTTCATATTTATTCATTATTATATGTGTTGTCTTTGCTGAATATTTAGCTTAGACAAGGAGCCGCTACTCAGAGAGACATGTACGGGTAAAAGGCTCCGAAACATGTTGAGTAGTTACCCGCTGAAGACCCTTTAATTTATTTGGGCTAATACAGCCTATGTCAAAATTTTACAGAGGAACGTGTGCAATATGGACAATAGTACTTCTATTTATATAAGTTAGACAGGGAAGGTTAGCTTATGGAGAGTAAAGAGTTCGGACTGCGGAATAGGGTAATGACTACCAGGAAGTGGTTTTGGACAAAAAGACACAAATACAATATATATATATATGTATATATATATATATATATATATATATATATATATATATATATATATATATATATATATATATATATATATATATATACATATATATATATATGTCACCCCTTAGAAGACAGAAAAAATAGGAAAATCACACATTTTAAGGGTATATACATATATACTACGTGACAAGGAAGTTGTATATAAATTGAAGTAAAGTGTAATCTAGGTTCAAGGATATGAGGCAAAGATGTTCAGTACAGACGCCGGTTTCCATGCGCGGATTTCATACCATACCGAAGCAGTTTGAAGCTTAAACTACTTCAAACTTTGAATGAACCGTTTAGTAGAATTCCATGAAGTTTGATCATTTACTAAATTAGTTGATCATGTAAATAACCATTTATTTTAATTTTTGCAAGGACCAATATTGCTCTTTGACATTCCTTTCTGACCAAATTCCGGAAAATAGTTAATTCAAAACTCTATATAAATGCAACACTCGTAGCACATGGGATGTTCTAATATTTTATCAAAATATAGTTTCAATTGAATTTGTAATAGCAATTAAGTATATTCAAACGACTTTAAAGCCGTCGAAGAGAAAAATGTTGGCAGGCATACAAGGTTTCTAGACAAGGTTTCTAGAATCCTCTTCTCTGTGACATGGTTGCATTTTGTATTCTATGCAAGACTATTCAGTTTTGTCGATGATGAAACAGACGTAAAAATGTTACAATCATGCATATTCTCCGTGTCACAATTTTTGAGGTATTGCTCATTACCAGTCATAAGATAACTTAAGTTTACGTTGATGTTGAAACTTATGCCATGCATTGTTAAATACGAGTACTACCGTGCATTGGGCCACTACACCTACACGTAATGAAGCTCCTTCGCAATATAGCAAGATGGACATGTGAATGGTTCAATGGGATCAAATGACGATGAGGTTTTTATTCTATTTTATTTTTTCTGAATCCTGGTCTATCAGGAAATGCTTCATAGTCAACTTGACAAGTTTGAAGTTGGCTTCTCAATGCTGCTTCTAAAGGCATAAAACCATAACTTGCCTAGTAACTCACTTCCCTCTTAAAAACCTCACCACAAGCACCACTTCTATTTGGCAAAGTGCTCCAAATGTTCGACCAGCCGAGTGCTTGCAAATTGATACGGGGATTAACAGATGGTCTAACAAGAAGTTGATGAGTTTCAGCGTACTTTGCGGCAGATGGCGCTGAAAAGATGAAGCAGATGGTTTTATAACACAGCATTTTGAATTTCAAAATATCTTGACCCACCCTCTCCCCGCCGTTTTGGTACCCCCACTGTTATATCTTCCAATTGTTATGCTGTTAACTTTTTTAGTGCTAAGTTTGGACTGAATCAACAGCGTTCCTCGGCTCACTTGGGCCCAATGCCTTTATATGAACCTTTTTAGTACACAGCAAAATAATGGAAGGTACAGCAATGAACACAAGACAGTAAGGTAAAAACAAAAAATGTGTGCATATTTAAGCGTGCGGATGAAGCGAATGATATGGTTCGTGTCATCGGCAACTTAGGCAAGTTCATTCATTCATTTGATGCAGCCTTTCCGCTGCGCGTCAGCAAACCATCCACTGAGATAGTCAACGGTTCGCCTCTGTATGGTTCCATAGCTCACATGTAAATGCATTCAATGTAGGCTTATCGGGAACAAACAGGTGCAAGCAAGAACCGTTTTGTTAAAAACAAGCAGCTAAATATCAGGAACAAATCAGGCTTATATCGTCTTACTTTGATAAAAATTGAACTTTGTAACTGTCACTGGCAAGGTCAGCCATGAATTTTACACAAATATTTTACCACAGTTTACTATGGGCTTACTTGTGTTCACTGATCAGCAACAAAAGTGCATAGTTTATTGGGTTCCTTGTTTATAAAGTATGCAATTGTTGCGTTAAATATTATATTATACAGAACGATTAAAATTTATTCTTTTTTGATTTCTGATTTTCACCCTTCAATCTTGGGTCTGTGGTACGTAGATTTTAATACTGCTCAATAATGCGCCAATTAAATAATTGGCGCACCCCTGAGTGTGTCACTGTCCAGCATACCTTTGGGGGTGTCGGCTGTTTGCCTGCGAAGCAGACTCTGCTTTTTTTTGTTCTGATGTTTATGTACAGAACTGGAGGTGGAAGGCCTGCTTCGCAGACAAGTCGGCTGTAGGCATGGTGTAAACTGATAAACTGCCACATATACAATCGAATGGAATTTTAATTATTTTAAATTGGAATATTTTGAGCACACACAGTTGTGCAAGATCTCATCGATATAATGCATGCACCTCATAAACGTTGAACAGTCAATGTAGCAAACGCTTTATTTTTATGATGAAACCGGTCATCAGTATGCTAAAACAACGTTAAATCAACAAACCAACATCTGGTGATGCAAATACGAATTTGAAGTATGTAAACCTTGTTTAGAAGTATTGATCTCAATATTGAAAATATGAAAGAAATATACAAGGACCCCCCCCCAGTGTGTTGATTATCAAAACTAACTACATTTGCTTGTTAGACAACGTGCAAAATATACTTGTGCGTTCGTTCGCGTCAGTTAAAAATTCGCCTCGGTTCCTGCACCCCAGTTAAATGCATGGCATTGAATGTCCGAGAGCACGACCAATGGGGGGGGGGGGGAGGGACTAGATTAGAGAGATAGGAAGGAGAGGAGGAGTCAGATTGTGGTACATTTTGTAATAGAGGACAAGCTTGAAGTATTTACGTCTGTCTGCAAGAGTTGACCACCCGAGCTCACGAAGTAAGTTAACATGTGATGTATGTTTCAAAGCACCAGTACAAATTTTGGCGACGTTGTACTGAGAAGACTCCAACCGATCAGACAGCACCTTACCACAGTTGACGAACAATACACAACCGTACTCAAGAATTGGACGGATAATAGAACAATGCAGTTTGACTAGGGATTTGAGTGATAGTTTAAACTTAAACCTCCGAAGTAAGGAAATTCTTTGACCAGCTTTATTGGTTATCCGTTAGACATGGGCACGCCAAGATAGTTACGACTCAGAACCCTTTGAGCAAAGAACCACAAAGGATATTGCTGAACGAATTATCGGTCTTTCGTAAAATGTTTGAAAAGGGTCCATCTATCTGTCGGTCGGTCGGTTGGTCCATCCTTCTATCCACGAGTCAATCCGTCAGCCTGTCTGTTCGTTACCTTATTCATTCTATTCAATTTTTAGAACCTGTCTGGATCTGGCCAAAGGAACAAAAACATGATTCATGAACGCAAATAATTCTGGGTGTTTAAAAGAAATTATTTAAATTCGATAGGGTGGATCATTGAAATTTAAGTGATGTATTGCTCACACTTTTTAGCTGATCGGATCACTTATTCAACTTCGAGACATAGAAATAAAATTTTTAAAAATCTTTGTCGGAAGACATACAACTTTTAACGAACTTTTACATCTTAAACGATAAAAGATTCTTTTTATTTTTTCCGTTATGTTTTAATCATCAACTAAATGGATTCTCTTCTTCGGAAATTTCCAAAACAAAAAGCTATACCAAGCATAATATATGTTCGTATATGCTAAAAATGTGCATTTTTTTGTTTTGCTTCGTTTGTTTGTTTGTTTTTTCGATGTCCAAGTCTGATTTGAACAACAATGGTCCTTCAGTAAGTTTCAAAGTCGATTGTGATTTTTTATTGTACCATTTATACCTTCAATTATTATATACTGAAACTATTTATGTTGTATAATGAACGGAACACATGGCATTTAATACATGTCCCTTAGCGCATTTTATACAAAGTAGAATCTGTGGATAAACAAAATGGCGTATATCAATGCTTACCCTGCTATCATCACATCTGAATGTTTACTGTAACTTTACATACAGAAGAAAGCAACATGATTAGCAATACTGATATTTCATTCCAGAAGTTTTAATAAATTGATCTCCTCTGAAAGTTTAAAAGTCGTGAAAATATTGGCACAATGACTCGATTGTGTGTGCTGAAGCCAATTAAGCAACTGTCAAACTTGAGAAGATGAAAATTGTTGACGGGCCGATGATGCACGGACGGACAGAGGACTATTAAATATGCTCAGCTGACAAACAAGTCAGCTAAGCTAAATTTATATAAGGTATCAGAGCCAATTATACACTCTTAGGAGAGTGTGATTTATTTCTGTATGTAGACACACAAAACTACATATTAACCATTTCGTATGTCGCATTTCATAAGATGTGAATATAAAACGTGTATGTTGAATTGTAAAAGATTGAAACTCTAATGAACAGATCGCTAAACTCTTTGTGACAAGATTTAAATAAATCTAAGAGAGCTTTTTCCCGCAAAAATTGAATGACGATACCTTGTAATGTAACATAGGGTGCACTTTCACTATACAGGTATTTCTTTCGTGCGCATGATTAACAGTATGAAAAATTGATGATTAATTTTTTCCAACTTTTAACTACAAACGTAACATAAAAATCAAAATATCACCAAATATAAAATGACCTACCTAAGTAAAAGTTTTGTCTTTCTAATCCCCGTATTTATGAAAAAAACATCCATTTTAGTTTTGAGCCAGTTTGTTTCAAAATTGAACACATGTTATGAAACTTGGATTCTGAAGTTTTAAAAGTGAAAAATTATTGTTGTGGTTTTCTTCTTCCATATGAAACCTATTCGCTCAATTGAATGGATTTTTGTTCAATAAAACAACAAAAGCACAAGATTACATTTTAGATATGTAGTCACTAAAATGATATGTCTTTAAAAAAAGTCCACCCTCTGCGATGAATGGCCCTTTTAGGGTCCGAAAACAGACCTCAATATAATTTCAATGCCATAGCCACCTAGATATTCGAATTTACCTTTCAAAAATGCACAGTCAACTGCAGACAAAAATATTCTGTCTACAAGGAATTCATTGTGCTCGCATCCACTTTATCCGTTCCCAGGTTTTTTTACAGAACTTCCAGGAAACCCATTCCTTTATTTCTGCTATCCCATACATATGTTGGCGGCCGGTTTGCTCACCTGATGACCGTCAACATTGTTATGTCCTGCTATATCAGTTTTTCTCTCTTTGGCCCAAGCTCTAGAGAGCGATCTGATCAATGGGAGCGATAGCTGGGTGAACTTTTCCGTACAGTGTATTGGACAGTATTTAATAAATACGAAAGCCGTATTAAATTTTCAGGATTTAGCATGATGCATTCCTTGTCTCACATGCGCTCACATTCCCTCCGATGTTGCAAATACCGTGATATCTGGATACACCATAGTTTAGGTGTGGTGTATTCAGATACCCCACAGGTAAACAATGTAATTGTGACAATGAAATAACAAATTTTTGTATCAAACTTTCATTGGGAAGAAAACAAAAATAGAAAAGGTAGCATCATGCAGTGTTTTAGGAAACGGTAGCTTAATTATAGGTCTATTTTAGGCACGAGATCCATCCATACACGGTAAAATTCCTTCACATGTGTACGCCCCAACACTCATTACCGGATTCTTGATTTCGTCTGTATTTTCATATTTATCAAGGGCCTGTGAAAGGGCTGTATCATGCAGGTCTCAATTGGATTCATCTTCGGCTATTTTGTTGCACTTGGCATTCAAATAGCCGTCGCCAATGTAGTATGACAGGGTGATAGGCTTTCTGTCACAACCCCCTCGAACTGCGAAGAAACCACGTCTCAACTTCTTGTTCCCGCAAGGACCGCATTCCAAAACTTCATGCTTGCACACTTGGAAGCCTCAACCTTTATCAACAAATCGGGGAGAGGTATTTCTCAGAATCCAATTTTAATTGATCAATTAGATGCGTTGTTTGTTTGTCAAACCGTTTGGGTCATAGTGATACCAAACAAGGTGTGGCTTTCCCACAGATCTTCTCATGCCTGAGCAGTATGAAAGGCCTATCAGTTGCAACATTGTACTTTTTCCTTGAGTGGTTACTTTGCAAAACAAAACAGTTATTTTGCATTAAATGCAGATGGATCAGGAAATAACACAATAGCCAATCCAGATCACGTCTCGTGGATTCGCCAGTTGCCGTTATTTGGGTTGGCTATTGTGTATTTCCAGAACCACATGTGTATCATGTAAAATAACTATTACTTATATAGATGGTAGATGTATCACCAGACTGGCGCAGGGTTATCATTCGAGCATCTGCTACAAAAACAACTAGCATTTAAGCTTCATGTACTCAAACACTAGTTCATTGCTCACTACAGAAGAGATCTTCGACTTTACGTAAGATTCAAGTCCATTTTGGCTAAGCATTTTTAATTTGGAAACCCAGATTCAAACAAATGAAATCATCATCGTTCCAGAAATTTTGCAGCAAATGAAATCCTCATCGTTCCAGAGAGTTTGCAGGCGAACACTCTCAAGGCCAGCATATGGTATTCATATTGACAGGGTGTGGGGGGTACTGTAGTGTTCCAGCAAATCGCTCTCTATATATAGTAATAAACTTTATTTCTTTAACGAGGATTGAACAATAGCCATTGGCTAATACAGGACCCTTTCCTCAAGTACATACAATACCATTAAATACAATAGAACAACAGCAATCCACAATGGAAAATGAAAAATAATGATATATAAAAAAATGAAAATATTTCGCAATATATAATAAAACAAAAGAACATGACAATATGATGTGATAGAGCAGGCGCATATAAATGGTTTAAACTATGTAAAAGCCAGTTAAACAAATAAGTATATTTTCGTTTAAATAGGCACGTATAATTAATCTGAATCAGAATTAACATCAGATTCTTTACTGAATCTTTTTGTTTGGAGAGTAAATGTCATTGAAGCATCCATTATTTTGCAGTTACACTCAAAAGACAAATTATGGTGACCGAACAAACAAAGCGACACTTTAGATAAATTATTAAAATTCAAATTAAGATAACTATTTTCGAGAGCTGAGGAGATTCTAGCCAAGAAAATATTTCTGGGAACTGTGTACAATGGGCACTGCAAAAGAAAGTGATCAGTAGTTTCAGAATGATGTCCACAATGACATATTTGCGAGTCTATCAAACGACGAGTATACAGATGTGCAATGAGGTCACTTAAATCCACTCTTAATCTCTTAATGAGAATGTTTAATTTACGAGGCCCATAACGTAGATGGCCGAGCCTAGAAGCAAAGAATATTTGTTTAACGAACAATTTGAAGACGTTCAGAGGCCTGGAGTCACGAACGAAAAGTGGAAGAGAGTTCCAGATTAAAATTGTAGACGGGATAAAGAGGCGAGATAAAATATTAATCCGAGTTCTAGGCAAGTCGATCACTTATGGTGCGTAAATTATACAGTGTAGTTGCGACGACCATTTTCAGGAGGAAGAAGATCGCTCAAGTGAGCCGGGCATAAGTTTTTGACCATTTTGAAGAAAAGTACTAACTTAAAGTATTTTCTTCTATCTGCTAAGCTCGGCCACCCTAGACATTTTAAAACTTTAACACGACTAGATGTTTTCATAGCTCCTGATACAGCAAGTGGAGCTCGCTACTGAACTGATTCGAGCATATCACTACTCCTGACTGAACAACTGTCTATAATCTGGGACGCATATTCCAAAATCGGCCGAATACCTGATGTGTAAATAGTTTCAAGAGCATTACATGGAGGTGTAAGCATACATTTCCTTAATCTCCCAAGTCTTGCTTATGCTTTGTTACATATTGATAAAACATGTTTATCCCTTGACAAATTATGGGTAAGAATGACACCAAGGTGTTTGTGCTCTTTGACGTTTTTAATCGTTTCACCCATGAAGGTTACAGGTGGGTGGTTCTCATTTTTAACTTTTTTTTTAGAAATGACCATATCTTCAGTTTTTCCAGGGTTGAGGTCTACTTTACATTTTACTCCCCAATCCTGAATGGTTAACAGATTTTCATTTAGAGTTATTACAATTTGGTCAGGAGAAGTAACAATTTCCAGTAGCGATGTGTCATCAGCAAAAATGTAAACTTTGCAAGAAAGGTTGTCAACTAAATCGTTAATGAAGACCAAGAACAATAACGGTCCAAGGACACAACCTTGGGGGACACCAGACTGAATAGTCACCCAATCTTAAGCAACTCCATCCAGCACAACGCGCTGTTTTCTATTTGTTAAATATGAACGGATCCAGGAAAGGAGTGGATCGCAAATGCCAAGTTGTTTGAGTTTAACAAGCAAGCCCCGATGCCAAACCCTATTAAAGGCTTTAGATACATCCGGAAATATCATACGCACACCTTAACGTTTATCTAAAGCTTCACTAATAACATGCACAATGTTGATGAGTTGGTTGACTGTACTGTCAAGTTTTTTAAAACCTGAATTGCAAGCAGTCGAAAAATTTTTTGAAGTGAGTAAATCATACATTCTTTGGAACACACTAATTTCAAACACTTTAGCCGATGAACATAAAAGAGAGACAGGACAGTAATTTTTAGGCAAGAAATTTTCGTCTTTTTTTATCAAGACCAACCAAATTAGCTTCTTTCCAAATGGCAGGAAAGGTAGCTTTTTCCAGTGAAAGATTAAACAATTTCGTGAAAAAAACCAGCTATGTATGCAGCAAATAAACGTAAAACTTTATTCAGTAAGTTATCGGGCCCACCTGTTTTTGAAATTTTAAGTTTGGATAGAATTTTTAGTGTTTTGTTTTCAGTAATAATAATATGATCAAGTTTTTCGTCGGTTTTATCTTCCAGAACCGGTGTCGACTCATTTTTGTCATCATTGACCCACTGACACGAGAAAAAAAAATCATTTAGAGCAGTGGCTTTATCAACGGAGTTAAAGAGGACCGAGCCATTAACAATAAGAGGAGGGATGGGTTTATTTGAACGCCAATCACAAGTTTTTTTTAATGTTATCCACCATTTCTTGGTTTCAGTGGATTTATTTGTTAAGTTATCCCTAACTTTTGAGTAATAATTGCGTTTGGCTTCTCTAAGTAAACTTACGACATTATTTCTGAGTTGGCGATATATTTCCCAAAATGTAGCTGCATTTACATGATTATCTTTTTTGCTTTTTTTCCTTTTTGTATGCCTTGTCTCTCACTCTCATTTTTTGCCGTAAGTGACTTGTCATGAACGGTTTGTCTTTAGGTCTCATCGTGACTTTCTTATGGGAAATACATTCGTTTGCTACTTCTGTCAAAACCTTGGTAACATCCAAGCAAATATCATCAACATTCTCATCGAAAAATGGAGCATCCCAGGGCGCAGATGATAAAAGATTGTGCAACTTTTCATTATCAACTTTGGAGTAATTCCAAATTGTCTTTCGGTATGCAGTAGTATTACCAAGAGAAAGTTTTGTACAAATTAATAATGCTTCATGATCACATGTAGATATTGGACTTAAATTTGTAACAGTAGTATCAAGAGAGTCATTGACTTCAAACACTAGGTCGAGAACCGATTGTCCTCTTGTAAAGTCAGTAACTAATTGCTTCAAATTGAGTCTGAGACAGGAACTTAGAAAGTCCCATTCTAGCCTAGTATTACAGTTCTCTGAGTTCCAACAAATGCCAGGAAAATTAGAGTCACCAGTGATGATAATGGTATGTGGAGACTCAGCTATTGCTTTTGCAATTGATCCTTGAAATGAATCTATAAAATCCCGTACCATATTTACGTCTTGCCCAGGTGGTCTATAAAAAGTTGCAACAAAAACTTTGAATTTGTTGACAGTGAGCTGAATCCAGAGTGACTCAATATTCAGATTACCTAGATCATTTCTTGTTTTCATGCTCAAATTATTACTAGCATAAACTGCTACACCTCCCCCGCGCCGGTTTCTGTCATGTCTAATAGGCGTGTTAAAACGTGAGACATGAACATCATCATCATGAACTGTTGCATCCAACTTTGTTTCATTTAGGCAAACGATATCCACATTATGATGAATACATATACTTTCAATCTCATCTAGCTTGTTGTTAGCTGTAAGACTGTTGACATTAATATGAAGAACATTTAAAAAATTCAAATTAGGGCCTGGGTTTGGGTGAATGTCACCACATAAGGCTAGAAGGTTATCAGTTATAGATATAATTACCGTAACGTATAAGTACATGGAAGAAACTAATGTGTTCCAGCGACCAATGAGTGCAAAAGTACGAATAAATTCAGATCTACACTTAGTGTGACACAGATATACCGGTATGGGTTGCTAAGAGTATTGGCTGAGCGGTCACAAAAAATGTAAATGCCCTGGTAAAGAGATAACAGCCACAAAGTTTTATTTTAGGTATTCTATGAATATTCAGGGGGCATGGATATGTTAACATTATGGATGAAGGTGGCATTCTTTTGAAATCAAAATTACTATGGTGATAACTACAACTAAGCAGATACATCTGCCCGCAGTGGTACAGATCCTGCTGACGCATTAACTTGTCAGTGATGGATACGGTTAGATCGACAGCTTTTTATAAGTAGTGTTTGAGCCAGTTCCAAGCACACTGAAAAGATACATTATCTTTAACATTGTGTGGGACAAGGTGAAATAACCGCTTATCGCAAGATCCCTTCATTGCAGAGACTCTGTGGACACCAAAACTATCACTCAACTCTTCCAAATCACAACCTGTCAAAACTTGATGAGTATACTAAGTCACACCCAAATGGACCTACAGTTAAACCTGTCTATTGCGGACACCTGTGGTTCTTGCAGAAGTGTCCGTAATAGACAGGTGTCCACAATAGGCAGGGGGTGAACTTTTGGGATCTCAGAGTTTGCTCTCAGATTTTGTACATTATGTCCCTGACACTTTACTCAAACACATCTAAACTTGGGATTTTACAGGTTTTTTTCCTTTAAAGGAAAAATTATGTATGTATGGGCTTACCAGGCTAAAGAAAATTTGCGTAATTTCTTTTACTAACAGAAAAGAAACAAACAACAAACATACCACAGATATATTCTATCTTTTGAGTACAGTATAACTGTATGTGCCATTGTTACAAATTGTGAATAACTTCACATGAGTTTCAGTGGGACCTTTGTTTTAGGCTTAATGATTGATCTATGGAGCTTGTTTGATAGACAGAGAAAGTGTGAGCAACCTCACTCAACAGGAACAACAGTGCTCAGAGACACCTGGCATGTTCGTTGGGGCATTGCAGCCTAACTGCTTGGCTGCGGGAGCTTATTATGTGTTACAGGCCATTGAACAATGGATTAATTAGTCTTTGATTCCAGCTTAAGATGCACAGCATTGTTCAGGCATTACAACTTGGAAAATAACAAGTTGCAAAAAAATGCATTGATATATTGTGTCCGCAATAGACAGGTTGTTCTTGCATTTGGTACCCCAAAAAGCGTCCGCAATACGCAATAGACAGGTGTCCACTGTAGACAGGTATCACCAATATGAAAATGACTTTAAAATATTCGGTTCTGGCCAAGACTGTCCGCATTAAGCAGGTGTCCACAGTAGATAGGTGTCCACAAGGACAGGTTTTACTGTATTCGGTTAGACTATACTACCTCACTTTGGCTGGAGGGGGGGGGGCGCAAATAAAAAACCCATGATAACTGTCCTGATAACATACTGATGCCATTGGAAACTGTATAGGATATTGTTGGCTCATAATGAGGTAATGCAAAAACTGGTTTTTCGGTAGGATGCTGCAATACAGAATTGGTATTGTCGTATAAAGTAGGTACGTACTACCATCAATATGCTATTCAGTTATAGCACTGCTAGAAAGAATATGTAGTTTGGATTACCAACTTGGACCAGTTTATGTTTTAACTGCATCATTCAGGAACAGCTGAATAAATATATATAACACAGCGAAAGCCAGAGATTAGGACTTGTTATTGAAAGTAGAATGAAAGTGGAAATATATCATCAAGACTGGAGAGACAAGTGCCTGAGCATCAGCCACATATTGGTATCTTGACATCAGGACAACTTCCAAGTCAAAACAACACAATCAGGTGCACCACTGTGTTCAAGTTAACCTTTGTGTGATTTAGTGTCTTTATCAAGAGAGAAACTTCACAATGGGAATCAATATGAACACATAATGCCATGGTGTACCATTTACTCTCAGCTCTCTGAATTCGACAGAGGCACGATCATTGGCATGTTGGACGTTGGTCTTTCCCAGAGTGAGGTTGCCAGGAAAATAGGGTGCTTCAGGTCAAGATTATTTTCAGGAAACGAGAGGATGCAAGAGGAAAGCTGGACCTGGAAGACCAAGAATTTCAAATGGCACTACTGTACCTGATGCAGTATGTGGGCTCCTTTTCCGGGAGAGGTTTCGTCAGTAGTGGTGCCAGGCCTGCAACATTTCACCATCACAGAGACAGGAAGAACAGAACTCATTAAGGTAAATGAGACTTTAACAGGCCAGAGCTATGTAGATGATACACTGCCAACAATGTCCGAATGCTGTCAGCAACATCCTGGGCTACCTGTTCCAGCAAAACAATGCACGACTACATACTGCACGAGTCAGCGTGCAGCATCTCCAGCAGCATAACATCCAAATGTTGCGATGACCAGCCCCATTACTTGACCTGTCCCCACAAAACTTTTGTAGGATGTGCTTGGCCATTGACTTAGGGATGTGTACGACGAGCCTCAAGCTACTCTGCACCAACTGGCACACCAGTAGAACCAAATTCCCCAGGTCAACGAGGCGTGGGGATCACACCCACGACTGATACGTGCAGCCTTCAAACAAACAAAAAGATCCTTTTCAGGACCACCATATCCTCACAAAAGAGGTAATAAGAGCACTGACACAATAAAGTGGACACCCCTCCCCCGCATATCCTTACACAAATACACCTACCATTCACGAAGAGAGGTGGTGGTGGTGGCGGTGCCTGTTTTTTTTTCTTTCTTTTCTTTTTTGGCAAGGAGAACATGAAGGTAATGTCCAACAGATGAAAATTACCTAAATTTAATGTCAGGACATTACTGGACTATTTGGGTAAAAATTGAAGATCGCCTTTAGCAAACATTTCTAGAATAAAAATTAAAGGATCTTAGCAATACTATTCATAACTATTGCATGCCAGTCTATGCTTACATTTGTATAAACACGTATCACATAAGTAATATTTGGTTTTGTTTCTTTTTAATGGACACACAGAATATGAAGAAATAGGCATGTTTTTCATAAAGCAAGAAACCTTACTAGACCTTTGATATTTGCAAACCAATAAACAATTCAGACAATTCTTTAAAAACAGTCTTGTAACTTACTTTTATCAATATTTTTGTTATCGTTCAGTGGTATTGAAATGTTAACATTACAGTTGTATATTTAACCTCGTGAAGAGATGATTTGATTGCAGTCGTCCATCGTCTCTAATATTTGAAGATTTGTGAGATCCACAATGAGATCCAAAATCCCTATCATAATATATCGTTGAGGACAATATCAGGATTTACATTTTGTCAATTATATCTTAAATTTTGGTCCATTTAGAACTCTTAAAGTTGAACACATAGTAGATACCACGGAGAAGGGTTGTTCTGAAAGTTCTGGGATTACCCAACGTCTTGTTGGGTTAGGGGAAAGACATTTAAGTTACTGCCTGCCACATCATTAGAAAGAGGGATTTTGTATCTCATTACAGGCTTCTTTCTGACAAAAAATTGACACCACTATAAAACAAAAATCCGAGAAATTTAGAGGTGTGCCATCATCAAATGTCAGCAAATATCAATCCAAGAAAGAGATAAAGGCAACGAAAAAATTGGTGATCCAGGAGGTAATGTTCCTTCATATGCTACCATGAAACTCTGGTTTGCAGTATTTCTGTTTGGTTGATCAGTCATAAATGATGTAAAAACATACATGTAGCTCTGAAAGTCTGCAGAAACTTGTACATTCAGGGAGCAAATCTACTGGTCACATTGTGCGTGAAAAAAATTCAATCTGCCAATCAAATGACATGATGTGCAGGAACCTAAAAAAAGGTCCATTTCTAATCTCTAATAATTTTTTTCCTGTTGCACAATATGAAGTAGGGTACAGTGGAAACTTTTGGATTCATCGTGGACTTACCATCATAATAGCTCTAACTTAGAGCACTCCTAATTGAAGATCATCCCCACAATGACAAAAGCAATATCTGAACTTACAACAACCAAAATGCACTTTTCTGTCTTACATTCGAAGCCAGTCTGGGTCCACCACAAAGATAATTTTGTTCAAATTTTACATTTTACCATGAACAAAATAGGTTAGGACTTGGGGTTGATAATAAAAAACCATTTGGCAATGGCCAGTGACATATTTCGTTGTATTTTACAAAACTGTCATGCTCATCCTATCTTGATAAGCCCACATTAATATGCATATCTCAATGAATCATAGAACACAGTACTGCATCAACTTAAAAAAAGGCATTTAGCAATACAGCTATAATAACAGTGCCTAGGCTAACCTGCAGATTTGGCAGTTTTTGTCTGAAAGAATTTGCTAATGGGTACCTGGGAAGCATGCCACTGCTTCATTCTGCTGGTGTGTTGGTAAATGAACTTGATTGTCATTGTGTGTATGAGCTAAAAGGAGTTGACAGGCATTTTGTACCATGGAGTCCTCCATGGCAAATACCTAGGAAGCAGGCTCTTGTTAAGAGATGACCTTCATTTGCATTGCGTGTATGAGCTGGCCTGCAGTGGTTGACAGGAATTTGTACCACAGGGCATGTTAGTGTCAGTGGAGTTCATAGCTTATATTTATATTTTTCCCCTTTGTTACCCTTTACAATGTTTTTTTTTTTTTACTTTTACCTGGTCATTAATTTGGAGATCTGCTTCTGTTACAAATTGCCACTAGATGGCGTAAACAGACATTTGTGAGTCAAAAGAAAATAGTTCACAAATTAATTCAAAGTTTGTATTTTTCTGCTTCACAAATATAATGTATATTCCAAAAGTTTACACTTTCAGCATTTAATGATAAACAACGACAGTTAAAAGGTGGTGTGCGGGATTTATGAATGGAAAAGAGAAAATAGTAGCAGGAATCATTCCGCATTGTGAACAGGCCATTGCAGTTATGCACATATAGACTGAATTTGTTGTTCCCATTCTCCTTATGCTAAAAACCAAACCATATGTTAACATTCCAAAATGAACTTAAGCAGACTACTCTGCGTATCTCGCTCAGGAATGAAGCCCGGGAAGTTCTGACTAAAATAGATACATGTGTATGACGTTACAATTTTATTCTAAGCCTAACCGTCAATAAATTTAATTTTATAGCCTATGGAAACAGGGTTAGGCCTAGATGAGAAAAAGGGTCCGTCCAAACCCATCAACCCCCCCCCCCCCAAGGGGGCTTTCATTCAATTATTGAATGTTTTGAAAAGTTCAAGCCTCTGTGAGTTCTTTTTCTATACAAATCAACGTGGAATTTGGTCACCCCACCTGTTCTCTGTTTTGTCATTGACATTGGTCTAAAGAACTTCAGAGAAACTATTACAGTACATTGCAAATATAATGCTGACATCATGGGCCTTATTTGAGAAGCGGACCATTTAACCAGGGCGATTTCTTGACCATGGCTTAGTCCAAAACACGCTTCGTGGCATAGCATGGCACGGGTAGTGGACTGCAGTGCAATGTACCTGGAATGGGGACCTCGTACCGGAAGTTCTTATTGCGCAACCAGCTTTGCAACATGACAACCACCCACTGCAATTATAAGCTGTCATGCCATTTTCAAAAAATAACAAATAAGGTTCCCGCTATATCCAAACATTATCAGATCCTCTGCAAACTGTCACAATCATTGTTTCTGTGACAAATGCCAATAAGACATAGTTTGTGCATATGGGCGTATAATGCATCATTATGTGAACCTGTCTGAATGCCATATGAATAAATAAATGACTTGATCTGACAAATATGTATGCTTGTCTGTTGTATTCAAATATAATTTAATCATGCTATTAGCAATATAGAGGCAAATTATGAGTTTCTTAAATCTTGGGAATTGAATACACCACAAGAAGTACAATTTTTGACAAAACCTCCCTAGCTTAGGAGGGAGGCCCATCCTCTCCAAAACCCTCTCCCCCTGCTCCCCCTCCGCTCCCGCCGCTTGGTCCTTGCACTCCCTTGCTTAAACCTTCTGAATTTGGAACCTGAAAAGTTGGCAACTGTTCAAATATTTCACTTGGTTGAGTTTCAAATGACCTGGACGTGATTGGGTTTTTGCCAGAGGTGCAGAGGAAATGTACACGTTTGCTAACTGTAGATGTCCACTTGGCCTAAAGCAAATACACTCCTGTGAGCCCAACATAGTAAGCCTATTCGTGGTGCTTGATGATGATTAAGATATACCTTTATGCTGATTATATTGCCTGTTGGTAAAAAATCTGAGTTCCAGTAGGCTATATAAATTAGAATAGAACAAGAACATGAACATATCCTTCACTTTGTAAAATGAAAACAAAAAACAAAAAAGCAAAAAACAAAAAACAAAAAAAAAACAAACAAACAAAAAAAAAAAACAAACAAACAAACAAACAAACAAAAAAACAAAAACAAAAACAAACAACAACAAAAAATCGTTATGCAACTGAGATGATTAAGACATTTGTTGTTATATAATGCTTGCACACTAAATACAATGTACTGGGTCGTGTCGATTGTGTCATTCACGCATGCCGGCCTCCATTGTTCAAACCATTCTTTTTCAGAAATAAGGATTTGGTGCCATACAAAACCACCTGTAGATGTTATGATATATATATATATATATATATATATATATATATATTAGAATTGTAAATACAGTAGACACTCTTATTGAGAAGAGTACATTTAGGTACATGTATATGGACTACCCTTCACAGTGTTTAAGAGTGCGCATGGCTGAGGTTATGTATATGTTTACATGAATGGGTAAAAGTGTGGAAGAAAACTTGTATCTGGTAAGATAACCTTAATTGTGTATATGCATGTATGTTTGTATGTATGTATGTATATATATATATATATATATATATATATATATATATATATATACATACATATATACATATGTATGAGTTGAACATATCTTATTGTACAATTGGAAAACTGGGTTTCCTCTATATTGATTCATCTTGTACATCGATATATTAGCGGTATAGTAAATACACAAAACATACGATGTGGTGACAAAGTATACAGAACAAAGTTAAGGTAACGAATTCACGAGACGGGACAGAGAGTGGTTATGGGTACAATAGTATGTTAAAGACAAGTTGAATACTTTAAAATCTGTGCGACGTGTTCGAAAGTCCCAGAGGTTTGAATCGTTGGGATTGCTCTATGTAACTATGGACAGCTTCAAAATTTTAGACATTGTTTTGGAAAGTAATATCATCTGAGCCAAATAATGCTGTTTTTAGAGTAAAAGATGCGAGTCGTATGACCGTTTCATGAAAGTTAATTCGAAAATTGTTGTAGTTTGGTCACACAAAGAAATAGTGAAATGTATCCTGTTCAGGCTCACGACCGCTACATGCTCTTGTTTCCCGGATACCGATTCGATTCAAATAACCATTCAACTGGCTGCTGCCCATGCGAAATCTGGCATGGATTGATGCTATTGTCCGGTTGCCGGGTAAATAATTTTTTTGGCTGCAACTTTATGACGTTTATCAAGCAAGGATTTAAAATCTGTAATACATGAAGTTATCCCCCCTTCCAGAGACAAACTTGTATTTTCGCCCCCATTTGGAAATATCAAAGTCAATGTGTGTGCACTGAAGCTCTAAATTCAATTCCTTATTGTACACTTTCTCTGGTTAATTGTCACTTTCTGTTGCTATATTAATTGCCAAAATATCTGCCTGCAACCACTGTCTGTCCAGGTCTCAAGACAACAGACATGCACAAATGCATTTTATGGGGCGATTTTTATGATTAACATGTTTATTTAATATAGCATATTCTAAAAATGAACACGAAGAACTCATATTTTTCATTCAGGATTGAGAGAAGTTATACAGATAAAACAAGACAGCTATGATAAGCAATTGACACGTATTATGTCAACGATTACGTAATGCTAATCAGACTGGACAGTGGGCACTCTTTCAAGTCTAGGGTCAGTGTGGCAGTATTTGCAGAAGAAATGAGGGTCAGTCCCACGGTGCGAAATAGGCTCTATGACAGGTATCCTTAGCTGAGGTTTTCAGGGCGCGATGTACGGCTTTCCTGATCTCTAAAGGAAGTTGATTCCACAAACGTGTTGTATATTGAAAGAAAGAGTTGTGGTGCCTTGATGTTCTGGTCCGAAAAGGTGTCAAGTTATGCTGGTTGCGAATTCAAAATAGTAAGAGGTTCTAGTTCTGACTACTTGTGGTAGAGAATCCTTTAGATATTGAGTGGCCTGATCATAAATAATTTTGTATAACTGTGTTAATTTACGTTTTGCTACGCATAGGCAACACGCAGTACGCACTACGCACTGGGCAATACCAGTTAAAAATTCATCGATCATTTACTTTTCCCTTAATATATTTAATCCCCATTGAGAATGTGAGAGATTGGTTTTAATGCCATGAATTCATTGTGTATATGAATAAGACATATGATTGAGAGCAATTATAGGCTTGCAAAATATTTGTGGCTACATCAACGTGTCACTTGGCAGAGCCTTCATTTGATCCCGCCGGGTTGTGATTTCACTTACGGCTAATGTGACTGGTTTGATTTATCACTTATGGGGGCTTTTCCACTGACAATCCACTGCGATGTATTTGCAATATTAATTAACGGCACGAGATGTATCAAAAGGATTTTTTGTCTTTACCTAATGTACATGCAACATATGAAAAGAAAACAAAACCAAAAACAGGAAACTCTCAAGCACACAGGTCTTTTAGCATTAGATCATTTGAAAATAATTGTAGAAATACCAGCAATTTGCGAAAAAATGGGGCATTGGACAAGCAGAAATGTAGTTAAAAAAGTCCCATCACAAAATTATGAACAGTTTTCCATGCTATTGTGTGAACATTACGTTTACTCTGTAGTTGGGTATTAGAGATTCTTTACAGCCCGAAATAGGGCATTTGTATCTGTACAAAGCTGTTAATTCTTATATGTTCCCCAAATCTGCCGAAAAAACACATCAAAACAAAAACATCAGCTTGTCTTGTCCATTTTACAGTTTTTAAGATCATTGCCTTTGTAAACTCGTATACATTTAGCCTTCGTATGTTTCGCATTATCAGTAATCAACCCGTGGCTTTAAAAAGGTAGGCGTTCCATAATTTTGCGTCGGACGTATTCCTGTGCTTACAAATTAATTTTTAGTTCTACTTTAAAATCATTCCAGATTGCTTTAGCCCGTTACATTGAAAGGTTGTGTGGAGGCGTACAACAACACATACATGTTGGGGTATTTGCAACTCTAAGGGATCCTCGAATTGAAAAGTTCATCAACTTATTTGTATTTGTGCCTTTTTGTCCAGAACCACTTCCTGGTAGTCATTTCCATACTCCGCAGTTCGAACTCTTTACTATCCATTGGCTAACCTGTGACTATCTTAACTATATATATATATATATATATATATATATATATATATATATATATATATATATATATATATATATATATATATATATATATATATATATGAGAGTACTATTGTCCATACTGCACACGTTCCTCTGTAGAATTTTGACATAGGCTGCATTAGCCCAATTAAATTAAAGGGGCTTCCGCGGGTAACTTCTCAGACGTTGATTCGGAGCCTGTCCCCGGTGTTTTTTGTTTGATTTTCAAAGTGCGATTAACAGCCAAATGGTAACGCCTAATTCTGCATAGTAGGCCCCTTTGGTCCAGCCAACATGAAGACGATCGATTCATGAGACTGCATTGAAAGACCATTGTTCGTCTGGGCCTACAAAATATTTGATAAAATGAATCCGAAATCAGATAATATTTGCTTGATAACAAAGTGACATGTCAATTTCACATACTTGGGCTTGGTTATATTAATGTTATAACTTTGGAATCTTTCGTTTGGGAGAATTTCAGCATTACCATAACAAATGATACACTCTTGATGCAAATCTTGCCATCAGACATAAGAAACATGTACAACTAAAAGCATTTTATTTGCAAAAACTGTGTTTTCTATATGATTATATAAGAGCCACTGTAACCAAAATGAAACTTAAACTATTAATCTTTTGATGAAGTAGCACAATAGTTCGAAGTGCTTCATGTTTTCTTCAATTTGTTCTATTAAATAGTGCAATGTAGAAGGGGGCCAACTTGGACACACCGCTGAGCGGTGCGAGAGGCAATTCTAGAAAATCTTTTTATTATAAATAAAATATTTGTACTAGATCCAATCTAACAGAAGACGAGCAAGGGATCATTTATTGACAAGCTGAACGACTCAATACTTTAAATTTGCGGCATCGTCACTGGGACTCGTCTCTCTTTTCTGTGACACTGTTGGATATTTAATCTGCACTCAGTGCGAAGCACTTGGTATGAGTTTTAAAATTACATTTTTGCTTTTCCTCTTTCAAGATATTCTCAGAAGAATGAGAACTATATAGGTGAAGAGAGCACATATTATCCATCACAAGCCGATTGGTTCCAGTTGCAATAGGTTAAAGTCCATTGTGTACCATGCTGATTGCAACTTCCTGATAGTCACGGAAAACCAATTTTATCTGTGAAAGAACTTAAGCAGACTTTTAAATGAATCTCTGCAAATGGTTTTCTTGATTGTCTTCTATTTTCGTGCAGGGGAGTACCTCTTCTTTAGATAGAACGCTGAACGTTGTTCTCATGAGGTAACAAGCACATGAAACGTTTTGGCGTCCGCCTGGTTTTAGACGCTGCACAGTATACAAACAAAGAAACAGTGACATTTTCCCCTGACGCATAAAATATTTAGATTGCCAAAATTGCGTGCCCAAGATTAAAACAGTCACATAACCCTAACTTATAGTCTAGTGGTATACAGCACAGCTTGCTGCATATGTAATCTTTAGCAGTTTGTCGTAATTTTTTGTGTAAAAGCACATGAATCCCCTTGCCTTCATTTGCCGTCACCACATGGTTGGAAACCAAACACGTGAAAAGCCTCGTAGGGCGAATTAGTCTTGCGTTCTTCCGCCTGAAGACACGAAGCACCTAGGTCGTGTATTTGTTGAACTGTCTGCCCAACACCCACCAGGCTTCTGTCTTTTCTGTTGAACAAACTATTGTCTCGAGTCATCATGTTTCGTATTCAATCTGCCTACAAATTATTTTTGTCTGAAAAAAAGACATATCGCTTTCTCTGGTATCTACCTGCTCTATATCCCTTTATTAAGGATCCGCCCCATACGGAGGACCCTTTCTTTTTTTCGGGTTGTCCGTCCATACGTCCGTGCGTCCGGATGTGCACATTCTCGTTACCGCGATATCTGCAGAATGCCTCCATGTATTTTGCCCAAATTTGAAAATTATGGTTATCTTACCTAGTAGTATGAACTGATAATATTTTGGTGTCACCATGACCATGACCTAATTTGAGCAATTGGCGGACCCTTCAGTCAACGCTTTGCGTTGAAGGTATGTCTAGTTTGATTTGGAAGGAAAAAACAAACGACAGTAATGTTAAAGTGGGTTGTGGTAAAATAACCAAGGAACCTTGAGTTGTGTGGACATAGCTTTGAAGTGACCCTTTGAGGTTTTGGTCGCAGAATCGAAATCGTACGGTTAGCCCAGGACCCTAGACGGGTGCTCTAGGTTCCTGGCCCCTGAGCTGCCCGAACAATTTCGATTCTACAACTAAAACCGAAAAGGGTCACTTTACAGCTTACTCAGAAATGTTGCTGCATAAAAGTCTTTCAATATTCGCCACAAACCTCACAAAAACCACTTATATTTCCACAAAATCCTCGAACGCTGCTCTGCAAAACGTGTGTGGGTGGGTGGGGGGTATGCTTAATTTTCAGAACAGCTGAACGAGCAGCGAAGCATGGCCGACACTTTGACGAAGTGTCGTCCATGCTTCGCCGCTCGTGCAGCTGTTCTGAAAATTAAGCACCCCCACGTTTTGCAGAGCCATCTTGACAGAAATTTGGTTGATTTAAACAAGATTTATTACTGATTTTCAAACACTTTTCTTTTTGAAATACTCTTAGTTAATCTCCTTTAAAACGACATCATGCCTTTATCTACATGTCTAAAACACATCGACCTGTATAATCATGTTGTTTGGATTCTTGTTGATGTTCATTTTAGGCCTAGGGGGCTTTTCTGATGGATTTATGTTGGTGTTAGTGTCACTGTGGACTTATATGGATGATGATCATTGTTGAGACGGTGTTAGCATCTAGTACCTTTTCAATGCTGAATTTTATTGGTATTTTCAACAAATTAGGAAGCTGTGTTTGCAAATTCTCTGTGCTGCAATTTTGGTCCCTTTTCATAAATTGTACAGTTCTATATGCACATGAACGATACACCTGTTCAAGCCACTTTACTGAAATAAGCCTATAATTTTAAACAAAACTTTTTGCATTCTGTGATGTTAAAACTAGATATGGCTTCTTTGACCCTATCGACCTTTGCACATACGTTTTGGACACTTTTGGGTAAAGGCGAACTATAAATTTGTTCAGCTAAGATTCAGCTATACATACCAAGGAACATTGCCTTTGGTCGGAATTGACCTGGATTTGTTTCATTAGGACTACGGTTTGGATATGGTAATGACACTGTCTAATTTTGTGACTTTTGTTTTATCATCGCTAAATACCATATATTAAAAGAGTATAATTTTCCAAAAAAGTCATATCAATTAAAACAAAAAAATACAAATCAATTGCACAATATTCTGCATCAATAGTAGTGATTAACGATAGGTGTGTGTGTGTGTGTGTGTGTGTGTGTGTGTGTGTGTGTGACAATTAGATCTGTAACACTTTTTAGACACTCCATTCCATTTGTAAGACAACCTAAATCTATGGTCTCCGAAATATTTTTGCACGTGTGTCGAGTCAAAGGCAGGTAAATCCAGAGCTACACGGGCCATACAAGAAAAATCTGACAAAATGGCATTTGAAACATGCTATAAGAATTAATGTGCTACGAAAGCGGGATGCTCTGAAATTAATGAACGCTTCATGCAACACAAATCTGGCATCTAGTTTATACACAGGTTAGTCAACAATGATCTAGAAATTCCAAACGAACATCGTCTTTTTGTGTAAAGCTTTAACACACATCGACCAGTGACTGTTACACTCGAGGAAAAATGTTTATATCGTCGGATTAATGTTATTTATTATATTTAATTGTAGCTATGTCAACACACTATTCAGCCGATTCAAGATTTAGCTGGAGGTTATTGGTTAAAATTTTGAAATAGTAGGCCCTATAGGCGAAGTTATGGTGCTTGAATCGTATCTACGGTAACAGAAAACACCATGCTAATTTTACCCTTACATTTGACTTTGACTTTTCTCAATTAGTACTACCTTGATAATAAAATCCAATGTCACATAGGTACAGCGTTTCACAGTTTTTGATATAAAACATGGCGTTTCATGGTCTCAAAACGCTTAACAGCATCAAGTGAGCAAATGAGGATTTAGCTTAATTGATAAATAATTAACTACTTCATGTAATTAACACGCCCATAGCGGTGCTCCTATGTTCCCTAAACCTGAACTGGGAGGGAAAACACCATCAGTACGAGAAATGTAACAATCCATTATCTCGGAATGTACGGAGTCAACTGTAATAGGTCTACAATTGAAAGTATTATTTGCTTATACTCAAAAGACAGAGTTTTAGCAAACTGAAGACTGAGGACTCAAGACAACTTTATTTGACAGTCCGTGGTGCACAGAGCAGTTTTGCTAAGACAATGCTGTTAGAGTGAGCAACAAGTCCATATTACGCACACTCATTTTATTACATAGGGTGAATGAAACAACCGGTCTAAACGTTCGCGTCTTTAACATAACTGCTATTCAGGAAACCATTCAACTGTCATAACTTTTGCAGGTGGAATGAGATACCGAAATCTGGGTTTTTAACACGTGTAGGCCTAACTGTAGATTAAACACAAATACGGAAATGCGAGACTTTTTTTACATACAGATAAAGACAACTCTATCTATCTATCTATCTATCTATCTATCTATCTATCTATCTATCTATCTATAACGTTCCACATAGTTCATATTGTAAACGTACCTCCACTTCGGATAGGACATCTTTCAGTAAATATGTACTTATTGCACTTTCGTGTTAAGATTTTTGAACATCTTGTAAGGTATCATATAGTATTACATAAAATGGAGATCTAATTGCAAACCGGGACAACATTTTGCACAAATAAATTATATGCAGCATATTCCAAGAAGAATCTAAGCCTTAAAATGCTATCAACATTGTGTTACTTTCTTCATGTAACCACAAGACATTTCCACGCTATACGCGTAAAATTCCATTGAGTTTGCTTTGCAACGGTCGATATAATTCGTCAACAATTTATCTTTACCATCATGTAACATCCGGTTTGGCCCAAGATCGAGCCCTTCGTATGACTTAATGATATCCTTGTGTGAGTGTGTTTATAATGTTCCAGATTCATAAATATCACAATAAAGATGTGGGCCTACTTTACTCTTACTTTAAACTTAGCTGACTGACAAGTCGGGATAACTAAAAGATGATAGGCCTAACAGGTCTCTTTTTATTTTTGGCAGAAGAAATGAAATTTGTGTTTTGGGTGGTTAGGCCTATACATTTTGGAAAAAGAACTAGTGTCTGCAGTTAATGATGAATATTTCTAAGGTTGAGAGGACTGGTTTAAAACCACCAGTTGCCTTTTATGGGTGACTGCCTGTCTCAAGTCAGGAGTGAAATTTGTTTCTTCACATTGGTATTGGAAAAGAAATGTTGATGCTTTGGCAAGTCTGAAATCTGTTTGCCGTCATTGTTGGATTTGGAATTAATGAATATGGATCATGTGTTTTTGTACTATTTGAATGAAAATACCAGATATGAACTTCAAGCAAAAGTAATTTTTTGCTGAAATTGGTATTATTCCTCTATATATACGTCATGGAAACTCGCATATTCTGAGCATTGAACTGAGTTTTTAAAGGCTTTGCGACATCAAAAGTGTTACGTTGTGAATATACTTTGGATTAGACGGAAAATTTCACGCCAAAGGGTTGTCGGAAAGTTATTAAGCTATCGACAGACATAAATTCGATTCCATTGCTTTAATCTATATATGTGCTTTCTGGAATTTATGCCACTGTTGTTTCTGATTGCAGACCGATACTCGAGACCATCCCTTGCATATTAGTGGTACATTTACATTGATTTAAAAAAATAAAGTTAGTATCATACATGTAAGTATGTTTTGCTCTAGCTGGAGCTGAAGCGTTTATATTATTATCCCTTTAGATAAACCGCTAGATTTCTACTGGTATCCTAGAAACGCGGAAACAAGTACATGGAGAGCAAAGCTCTCTGTTTAATTGCACGTGAGCATGCTAAAGTCCACAAATCCCTGCCAAAGAACCAGACAAACTCAAGTTGCATAACACTTTTATGCTGATTGCACAGCTGCAGTTAATACTGGACCTGCAGGCGACAGTTCTCCATAATTGACAAATAGCTCAATATGATCTGGGAGCAGCCAATACTAAATGCAACTGTTGATTTTCCTTTGCTGACACATCTCAATTTGTATGATATTCCAGAGAGATAAATCTGCTCCTTGTTGTTCCCTTCACAGGAGCGACAAGCAATGAGTTACCATACCCAACATAGAGCAAAAGATGATCCCTTAACCCATGGAATAACCACACAGCAGACATTCGTAATTTTACACCCGAGTGCAAATCGCATTGACTCAAATTAGGCCAGCAGAACAAACAATATCCTTCGATGGCGAGTATCAGTTTTACCAAAGGGAGCCATTTAACTAATCATCTTCCAAGAAAAAATACAATAGAATACAAATCCCCCTGTTTCAGTTGGACCAAAGCGAATTGAGATTCATTTCCGGGTTTGAGGCATAACCTTGTAGCATCCTGCATCGATGAAGTTTTCTGGCAAATGTTGGGAATAAAATAGACCTTTATGCAAACAATTAAAATTATCTTGTAAATATGCATCCGTTTTGATTCATGACTTCATGTTTATTCCGTGAAGTAAGCCTCACTGAGAAACGTGACTTATGTCACATACACGTCATATGTACACCGGGCAACTATATGATATGCGATATATGGGAGAAGGGTTCCCCTTAAAAGGAAATTTGTGTAAAATTGCGTTTATCAAGTCTAATCATCATAAATATATCAAATTGAACAGGAGAATACCTAATATGAATCTCCTCTCAGACAGGGTCAAAACAATTTTGACCTAATTTGAAGTGCATCTGGCCGGTAAAATATTTCATGTTCTATTTTCCACACCACAGGGAGAGGTATCCGATCAGAGTACACGCTGATAATTTTTTTACACGTCAGGCTTCGTAAATAATGATCCATTATATGTATCAACACCAAAAAATATGATAGATATATAAATTAAGACTGAATTAAAAAATTATGTATTGATTAATGAATGGGTAGTAAGTAGAATTCAGGGCTTCGTATAATGTCCATTATATAAAATGACGCAAAGAAGGCCACACACCATTTTAAACTGAATTAAAAACGATGCATGCATTGATAACTGGGTAGTAAGTAGAATTCAGCGTGGCTTAAAGAAAAGAAGAGACATTAGACTATTCCAAACCAGACTACATATTTGATCACTGTAACTAATTTCTACCAAAACATGCACCTTGCAACCTTACATGATTGTCTGCATCCGGATCTTTTTAAAAGCATGGGTCTGTATCAGTTCCATTAATTCTCGGTGGCATTCATCAGTATCACAGGCACATCGCCAGACAGATTTCCTGATCAATATCCCTATTGCTTATAGAGCTAGCAGTTCAACGTAGCCAAATAAATCGGTAAAAACTGAAGAAATATGCTAATAGCAAATAATACCTCAGTGTCGGATGTCCTTTGATGAATGTGTCAGCAAAGGCAAACACAAATATCAAAGAAGCACTTTCTCCAACCTTTACATTCGTGCCTAACGGGAGCACGGATCGTTGTCGTGCCACCTTGGGGACTACCCTTTTCCTAGAATTAAATGCCTTTAAATCATTTATATTTGGGTTATTTTCTGTCCTCGTCGGACAATCATGACTTGCGACTGTCACCAATGTGAGTCCTGTTTTTCACACTGGTGTGATCTTTTCAGTTTGTGTACGTATACAGTGCAGTCCAGTCCATTAGGCAATTACAACAGCTCTTCTGGGACTCCATCATCCCAGAATATTTGACTCAGTCACCCAAACCACATGAAGTCGTGATCAACTGAAACTGTCCTTGTTTCCACATGCTAATTAAGATTCCCCGTCATATCACAAAAATTTTCATCATCCATTGACAAAAAATCATAACAATGTTTCAAAGCATGTTTATGTGTTCTTGTTCAGTTGGTCAGTAAACACAAGCAATGAATGTAAAAGAAGCATACATTCTATCATTTGAATGATTTATGTCACTCATATATTTATTAAAAGACACTTTTCAATTAAAAAAAGCATTTCAGCGACTTTGTTATATCAATTTATTTATTTGTTCATTAATTACTTGCTTAACAGTTCGGTCCCCCTTACTCTCAAATCTGGGCCCTGCATGTCATCAGGGCGGGATAGACAAGATCAAATATTGCATAGCAATACATCCCCACTGGAGAGCACAATGCAAAGTTGCATGGAACCATTGGTCCAGTTGTCATTAAACACATCCATTTTATTATTTTCCATCATGATTAATTTCAACACTTCGATTTTTTTAATACCTTCAAGAAAGTAGTAAAGGTTAGATTACAATGTTCTCTGTGAATCTGGCTATGTATGGCATATTTTACTGATAATATACAATTATTAAGGGTGAGTTGGAATGGAAAACTGGTGTCCCCGAAGAGTTCATCTTCTTCATTTACGTCAACTTGAACATTTGAGATAGTAAACCGCCAGTCCTGGAATGAATCCCTATCTTGTTGGGAACTATTACAATAATAGAATCTATGTTCAATGGTGTCAATGTGCTCACATCTGTGTCATTAATCTGACTTCAATTTTCACGAAACAGAGCCTTTTATTGGTTTTGATTATTCTGTGTATAAGTTTTAAATTGAAAGTTCAGCAGTTTAGCTTTCATGCAACATTTAATAGGGAACTTAAAAATTTCTTTCCATTTTTCATCCGAGATTTCAAATTTGATATTCCATTTCTGTTCTGATGTTGAAATAGCATTACATTTCGTTTTGAAATTCCCAGTAAAAATTCTTACTTGTTATAAATTTCACTGGTATCAATCTACCTTCAATATATGCTTTGTACTGGTCAGTTGATACATGGTTTATATCTTGGTCTTTTATTTTTTGTTTCCACGTGCGCGGAAATACATCAATGAGGCCATAGATCAGAAATATACTAATATTTGCATTAACTTTCTGCTGAAAGTCATCAAAAGACAGCAAAACAAGAACCAGCGTATCTGTAGCTACACCCAATACTCATATTGCGTGGCAACCTGGCCCCATGACCGTACCAGTAATGCTCCTTGCTCTATTGACTAACGCATAAATGCATAATCAATACCTACCATGCAAGCTACTTATAGATCAAATAAATTCCTGCTAAGTAAGAGAGAAAGAGAGAGAGAGAGAGAGAGAGAGAGAGAGAGAGAGAGAGAGAGAGATACAAAACGCTTCCTTTGATTTAATATGGAGTATGAAATCCGATGCGTTGCTCTAACTTTTTTTGATTAAGTGCAGTACAAAAGATAGGCACAGAAACTGAATAAATTTAGAATTTGATGATCACTGTGTCTGGCATATAGGTTCACAGCAATTTTCAAATGCAAAAGATTGTCGTGAAAACTGGATAAACTTAAAATATGGTGATCACTATGTCTGGTATTCAGGATCACAACAGTTTTCAAATGAGCTCACTTGGAGCATGACCATTCACTTTGATGCCACCATAAATAACGTAAAAAATTCTAAAGATATATCGCAAAAACATCTTAGCAGAAACCACCATGAGGATTTTAAGGTTATCTAATGCGTTTCGGACATTGCAATGCAGATTAAGTACAAGAAAATGCAGGCAAAAAGAAAATATTGTTTGAATGTGACATAGCAGATAATGAGTCCACAAAAATCATTAAGCAAAATACAAAAAGAAACATAAGAAAATAACAGCTGAGATGACACTTACATGGTAATTTTTGGAATATGCTATATGAAGTGTTGTGACATTCAAAAATGTGGATGAGGTTTAAGAATCATACAACTCTAAAATGGATGCTAACAGACGGATTTAAGGATGAGGTAACAGATGATGATATCACATAAATATTGTGAAAAACATAAATAGAAACATCTCAAACAACAATTAAGAAGAAACGTATATGGGAATTTTTTTAATCCGCCCCTTTGAATGTTGATAATTTTTTTAAGCCCAAAAGTGATGATAACAGTAAGATTTAAAGACGTGATAGCGGACAATGGGTCACAAAAATAGTGTTAAAACAGAAAGAGAAGCATCTCAAATTACATGAATTTGAGAAGAAACCTACATGAATATCTGATTTGATGGAACATTATTTGCTGCGTGATAGTTCAATCTAAGTTTGTGACATGGAGTTGACAGCTAGAACTAAGGATACTTCCTGAGAGCCAATTTGAATTCCGTGGCTTTCCCATGATAGTGTTGCATCTAATAATTCAAAAATGTTCCCGTTTGGAACTAATCAATTGGCCTTCTCATCACCCCCAATAGCCATCAAAACCACCATCATGGTACAGAAAGATCAGTCAATCCAATTTAAATTCAGCCAATGTCATAACTTCAGGTGGGAACAGATACCTTAAGGAAATGAATAAAATGAAACGGTTAAACTTTCTCACTATTAACAGAAAGAATTATAGGTGAAATAGCAGGAGGAAAGGCCACATAAATAATGTGAAACATATAAAGAAATATGTCTATTCGGGAAGAAACCTACATGGAGATTTCTATTATAAGGTCATCTCAACTGTGTCTTAATTTCAACGACAATCTTTTGTGCTGCGGTCGATCAACTTGGACTCATGTTTCCTTACCAGGCCACACACCACAGTTATAAATCCTTCTATTTTTCATATTAACATTTTCAGTCTAAAAAATCTGCATTTTTGGTATTTTTAAATTCCGTGAACGGCATTTAGCAGATCAAAACGTCAGAAAAACATGCAACTCTGTGATGCAGCAAACCTGACTTACCTAACTTTATTTAAACAGAAGCTACAGCATGCTGAAAACACAGTGTTTTCACAACTACGGACTATCTCCGTTGGGATGCGCAAGCAGCCAATCACAACTGTGGTCTGTAACCTAATAGACTTATCAGAATTTTTAAAACTTGTTTAACTGTAACCACAACTTGTTTTCTGCGAAGGATTTGCATTAACTTTACCAAACTTCAATATTAAGGAAAATATCAACTTTTTTGCAGGCAACCTTTAAATCTGAAAAAATTGATTTTATGACAAATAAAATAATTAATAAAAAATATGAGGAAAATTATATAATTGCATTCAATCAATTCTTTTCTGTCCAATATGAATACGATACACAATGGGCTATGATGCAAACCCATAATCACTTGCCTGCATGTCCTTCCCTTACTATGAGAGATCAAATTACAATGCCCCACCCCTTATTTGTAACCCAAATTTTGAATATATTGCTAAAATTTTGTTAATGTTTAGGTGAAATTGGTTTTTTTTTTACCATTTATGGATAGTAGGATTTGTAACATTCGTCTACAAAAAATATGACATCTATCACTGCTGAGGCATTAATGAGGGATGGGGGAGTATCAGTTACACCAAGTCAGCATCTAATACCAGTCATTATGGCAGTATTTTCCTGATATAATCTGAATTATGGCAGACAATGGAATAGTTTCAGTGTTTAAACATTATTGAACCATTTAAGTGCACAGTTTAAGACCAGTAGGTTACAGATTATGGTGGCATTATGTTTTTTGGTACTAAAATTATGGAATTTTAACACGCCCATTATTTCAACATTAGGAGTGCAGTTGGGCGATCCAGCTTCCACAAACCAATGGTGCTATGCCTTTTTCCTGCAGTAGACTGCATAAGTTGTGGTTTATTGACTTGGTTTCTTATGTATGTGCACATATTAGAAAGCAAATGACGAAAGTTTGTACAATTACTCCAATATCATAAATACATATTTGTATTCACGAGTGCTCTGATTTTAAATTTGATAAACATCCCATTATCAATCCAATTATCAGTTATAAGTGTTTTCAGGCAAGTGTTTAATGGAAGCTAACTTTTTTTTTTACCTTGTTTCACTTTCTGAAACTCTTGTAATTATATGTAGTTGTATGTCGAAGCTCAAATGCTTTGCCACCTATGTACACTAGGTTGGTAAAAGTTATAAAATCTGCAGTTCATAAGTGCTGTCATCCATATTCATGGATATGAATTGATTTATTTATGTGAAAATAATATGCTGATGAACTCAACAGCTCGACAAAGTCAGCATGCCTGATTTTAAATGATTTACCCCAGTCAAATGACACACACATATAACAAGCTTTTGTGTGCAAAAAGAAAAAGAGAAAAATAAAAATAAAAGGGGGGTTGTTTTTCTTCCTAGCATCTACCATCCGGCTCTCTTATCGTCTCTTTACTCGTTCAGCAGCTTATACCTAACGGCGGTCATCGATCCCTTTTCAAGAGTGTGCCCGGGATCGATCACTTCCCAAGGCAGGCAAAAATTGTGACTCCACTTCCACGCAACAATGTATGATTCCATGACTGCTTTCCTGTGTTCTCAGTTCAAACATCAGGAGTCAGGAGTCAGGAGTTTGATGATGAGAATACTGAAAACTTACAAGATCCTTTGGTGGTGGCAAACAACACTGATATCATAGTGAACCATTTTTGTAATGAGGGCTTGGGTTCACTGCAGGAACTCTGCACTGTGGCTCTGCAACCAATGCCCCAGCAAGCTGAGGAAACAGAGTAGGCATCTATACCATTTTGAACAGTCCATTGCTTAGTCACTCCAATATGCATTGGGTCAAATGATGAGGCTAGATCTCAGTACAATGTTAATTCAGGGAAGGACATATCTTATTTAATCGTCCTTTAAATTTCAATTATAAGGACATTTGTATGCCTTGGCATATGTGGTGCAAATTTCAGTTATGGTCAACAGCACCATAGTTGCAGAGCACAAAAGTGCAATCCAGTTATCACAACACAGTCCCAATACTCGAGAGCAGGTAGGGGGTGGGGTGGGTGTGGCGAGCAGTGATAGATCAATCCAGACTCAATACATTTCTATGCAGACATGTTCAAGATGGAAACACAAGCATCTGTAGCAACTGCTGTTCATCCTGGGGACTGGGCGACATTAGTGGGTTTAAAAGTTGCAGACTTTTGTATTCCAATATTGGAGTCCAGTCAGAAGAATCTGTGTTTTATGGTGAACAGAGTAGTGTATCAGTTCCGTGCTCCTCAATTTGGGTTACTCCATTGCCAATGGTGTTGACCCATGTTATGAGCATTATGGCAGATTATGCCCACCACAGGGGTGTGCTCATTCACATGTATCAGGATGACTGGTTGATTAATTCTCTTTCATGAGAGAAACTACGAGTGGACATGCCTCTGATTCTCATGATTTATCTATGTTTAAGTGTAATCGTTTATTTTCCAAAGTAGAGTCTACAGGTGACTCAGGAATTTATGTTTGTTGGCACTCTGTATCATACAGTGCCCTTTGTTTGCTGGCCATAGGAGGATCTCTAGAACAAACTGCAGAAGATACCTCCGTCCACAGAAGGTTATTTACAAAGATGCATCACTTAAGCGGAGGGCGGGTGCACATAGACTCCAGAATTTGGCTTCCTCAGTGACATTTTGTCTGGTTAATTGACTGAAATTAGGGGCTATCATGTTGGCTTTGAAGAAGTTCCAGTAAAACCTGTTGAACAAGCCTGTGCTCATTTGTTTAGACAATCACACAGGGATTACTTATGTAAACAAAGAGGGCAGGACCAGGTTCCCCTCGCTGTTAACATGGCAGAGACTCTACTCACTTGGTGTGCAGACATAACAGGGGTATAAGCTTCTGTTGCGTGCATGTAACAGGCGTTCTCAGTGTGGTGGTCATCTACTGTCACGCAAACTCGCACACTACTCTTTTGGGTTTAGGGTCACATAGCATGTATTATCTCATCTTCAAGAGCTTTATTTGTTAGATTTTCATGGAATATACTTACAGGGGCATAATCTTCTAGACTTAGCCTCCGTTTAAACTGCCAAATATTAGTTTAGGGTACCGGGCCGCCCAGGTCTCCACTAGTAACTTTTGTTGGTGCCTGTACATCTAATTAGTCTAGATCTAGACTGCACAAATATTCTGTGAACTTACCACCATGCACGACTTCCTTTGTACGCGTATGTGCAAGTAAGCAAGAGAGAAGCAGGGAAAACTCCATTCAGGCACGATATGATTATTGGGTTACCATTAATTTCCTTTGAGTTGGTCCATTGAATTCAAAGTATCAGCGTTTTTGCGGCCAGACATTGCAACCCGTTTGTTTTGCAATGTACTTAGGCTAAATGTCTCTTTATATCTGATTCATAGGTATATATATACATTTTAAATTCACTGGTAACGTTTTGAAGTAAAATTCCCGTGTTTCGTGTGGTGAAACGTTCTTGCTTCACTTGCCAAACCTGAGTCAATGTTTCAACATATGGGGTCCGGTTTGTGACATTTGAGTAAATACTGTCAAATATGAGTAATTTTTGGACATTGATTAAATGTATACTTATGCACGTTACAAAGGAATGAAAGCCATTGGCATTTTAGTCAAAAATCTGTTATCAAAACAAAATTTTTCTTTTCCAGATTTCATGTACAATTCAGCAAACGTGTAACTGTCGTCGGCCGCTGCTTGCTACCAATAGCCCCAGGGGTTTAATTTCGCAGAGAACATGTAAGCCTAAAATGTCTGAAAGGTGATTATTAGAATAGAATGATGCCAACAGATAAAATTAAGTAGCAAAACAGGCAAGTCTAAAATCTTTAAAATTATTTGTAGGGCATGTCAGAAAAGCATGAGAGTCATTAGTTTTTAAGTTAAGAAAATGTAATCAAAATATAATTTTTCTTAACCAAATATCAAGCCCAATTAAGCAAGCTTGTAATTGTCGTTGGCCGCTGGTTGCTACCGATAGCCCCTCGGGGTTTAACCTAACAGAAAACAAGCTAGCCTAAAATGTCGGAAAGGTGAACATAAATCAAAATGATACCAAAAGATAAAATTAAGTACCAAAACGGGCAAGTCTAAAATCTCTAAAATTATTGAAACAAAACTTTCTTACAATCTCCGAATATTTACAGCAAAATGTGTCGAAAAATATATTTAAAGGTCGTCTTTGAATCCTCTTGACTGAAGTTTATTATAAACAAATTTGGCTCTAGATGCTAAGTCCTGAAAATTAGAACAAATACGACCAAATCTCAAAATTTGTGACAAAAATCCAACAGGTTCCGAAATATCACTGTCAGGGAAAGGATAGCCAATTTGCTTCAAAATTAAACTCATCAATTTTGTGATAGACTTTAATGCAAAACCTGTCATTAGTGGCCCGAATATCCAAGTCCAGAAACATATCTCTGAAACCATCTGAATTGTTATCTTCCAAAAGGATATCTTTTGGGTAAATTTCTTTAGCAATTCCACTGAAATTGTGTACACTTACACAAGCAATGTCATCAATATGTTTTGCGTTGTTGGCAGAATATGAAATGCCAATCACACCAACAACACCAGATTAAAAAATCATCAAGGATCCTTGTTTTTTCCTTATTGCAGGTTAGTTTTTCGGGGGATGTTTACTGTCGTATCATTTTTTGTTTTAAATATTGAAGAGAAATTATCAACACTTCAGTTGTAAACCACAGAATATACATTCCTTTTGAAGCTTGAAGTGATAAAACCTTGATCTACAACACCAAATAATGTAAACAAGAACCTGACACAGATTAAGAAAATGTGGTGTAGTGACAACCTGCAGATCATTAAAACTCAAAGTTGTACAATATTACTTGAATACAGAAAATTAAGCTGAAAAGGTAATTGATAATGTGGTTCTTGTGTCTTGTATGTTATTCATGAAAACATATCTTTACTAAACTTAACGTAGAAGGGTTCCATTTCAAATTGTTCCTTCGAGCTGGACGTTGTCATGAATCGTGAAGAAAGGCAAGCTGTGTTTACCTTTTAACTGTGATACCGGCAGTGGCATCAATTTACGAGATCAATAGGGTCGTCTCTTTGCATTTGCACTAACCCGTCTTCTCATATTTGTGTGGCAGTCAAGTTACATGTACACTACAAACTTCCGGGTGATTCTGCAAACCGTCTCCAACCGTTTAACCGATTTCTGTTTTCATGTAGCATTTTTAGCATAATTTTAGCCGAAACATTGGGCTGATGAGACCAATTTTCTGACTTAGTTTGTATATTTTAATCTGTAGGTGATTTCCATTTGTATTGCAATTTTGTTTAAAGCTATCTAATCTTATTTATTATCACCCCAAATATTATCTTGACACTACAGGAACCGCAATAGGCCGGTTAAAATATTTTCGTGTTAGTGCCCTTGTTGATCACAAACAAAATGCTTTGATTTTTTTTTTGTTGGTTTAAACATATTTTTATTTCCGTAAGGATACAATTGGGAAACAGGGCAAAGCTCTATATAAATTCCTCTTGCAAAATCTTTTATTGTTCTTGGCATTCAAAAAGAAAGCAAGTTGGACATTGGCAGATTTCATATGATTGTATTGCGGAGTCTAATACCAACGTTCAGATTTGATTACAGGATCATCATATGTAAACAAAATGTGTCATGAGTGCGATAAGTATGTCATTCTATTGATATCTGTGATGTTAAAAATAACGAAGAACGAACACCAAGTTAAAAATGTGTTTTATTAGGTATGAGAAGAAATGAGAAATGTAAGATTAGTAATGAGTATCCATAAATGATATTACAATCTTAAGAAAAATCAAAGCAAAATTTCCTTCCTACTCCATTTTCAAGTCATCTACAAAATTATCGCCACTAGAAAGGAAGGAGAAAAGATGAAAAGATAAAATGTTAACAGGCGAAATTAAGATAACACCGAACTTGTGCAGAACTGAAGAAGCTTGCAGCTGTCCAGATGCAATCCACTTCCAAAGCATGATATTACAAATTTTGGTGATACAAAACCTGCTCCAATTGCAATTATACCTAGTATAACACACCGCCTTGTTGGTTTTATATATATATATATGTATATATATATATATATATATGTATGTATGTATACAACAGAGGCACAGGCTGCTGTTGGATTAAAAAACAGAAGCTGGATGGTGTTTATGAAACCTCGTATTTTTGAGCGGCAACTGTTGAATGGTTTTGCATGTTTATCATATGCTGCCATCTTTCGGGTGCAAAGTTTTGTATAAATTTATGAGATATCGACGATATAGGGAATTTCAAGCCCACGTCCTGTCAGGAAAATGCATATGGGATTTGCAAACTGTCAGCTTGTCGCCCAACGTGTGGTTTGGCTTCCGAGTCAACTCCTAGTTAGGGCCACATACTTAGTCTGTTTACAGAAAGATCACGGAGGTTTGTATATTGGTATAGTTAGCATGGCTTCATATGCGACTAACATTTGCTGAGTCGGTCATTCAGACAATATATATTTAACTGAGTAAAAAACATGAATGACCAGAAGAGTAGTTCTAATGATGCAATAAGCTTGTTGCATGCCATGTAGCCGTGCGAATGCTGTAGAAAAAAGCAGCTTTGAAAAAACTGCGCAATGATCCCTTTGCACAGACTGATGGTGTTTGTGTGCTATAGTTGGCCAGTTAGACTTTAAGATGCTTTCTTGGATCACTTTGGGAAAGAAAGGAACCATGTGATATGACCTTTATGCCTTTGTTTTTGGATTCTGATATGTCTAATAAGCATGAAGGGAATGATTCTTCTTCAGTAGTACATTTTCAAATTTTAGTCCTAAAGTATCGGAAGAATTGAAAGATACCAAGATCCGTTGCCTTTCGATCAAAAAACAAACATGGATAAAGTGTATAAAGATGATTATTCCATTATGGTAAAGGAAGTGTTAAGAGCGAACACCTGTCTGTTATGAACATGTGATTTTGATTTTTACTTTTTAAAATTTTTGTCTTTTTTTGGTACTAAATATAAGAACAACCTCTCTCTTGCAGACCAAACAAATGGTACAACATATGAGTATATTGTTTGCAACTGTGTACCATCCCATTATGCCAGGACGATGCAAGTCAGCTGAAAGCCTAATCTAACATGACAAAATTTCTTCCTGAGTACTCTTGAGCATATTTGGTGACTACAAGTTTATGTAAATTTATCTCCTTTGGCACAAATGTACTTGGAAGCTGCAAATGCTGGCACAGTCTCTGTCTGCTAAGGACACCTGTCTTTTGTGAGCATTTTTTTTCCAGAGGCGAAAATATCTACAATGGAATGTTGACCGTAGAATCAACCTACAGTCTGGCTGGCACTATCAGCAAAATATTGAAAAGCATTCTTTGGGTGAGAATTGAAATGATATCACATGACATATGTTATGACCCCGCCAACTCTAGGTGAAATCAAGATCATACTTTACTGCACGTTCTTTAATTACATAAAGTGATTTAACTATTGGGCGGGTATTAGTCTGCATACATTGATAAAGAGAACCTGTAGAGGCAATGTGTAAAGTTGGTAATGCTTCGTCGGGATTGTTCGTTGTCCCAAACCCAGTACCCAATTTCTTTTTCAATTGCTTGCCACAACATTTCACGCGATTGAAGTTCAAGATAAGGTATTTTTGTTTGCATCGTCACAGACGCGCCTTGTCATTTCCGAATGTTGCCGATGACGAAGAAAAAAATATCCAGCGAAAAATAATTACCTTTTTTGCCAGGTAAGCTGGTAGTCATTCCATATGCCATCCGACCACGGACAAATATATTTTGAATTATTATAGAAACTGTACAACTTTCAAAATTATTCAGGACTTAACCAACCGAGCTAGACAATTTGCTGCTACACCTGACGTTGTGCAGCTGATACAGGTTTAGTGACTACCACTCTAAGTCATTGGCAGCAACACATTTTGGGCGTAATTCCATTGCTTAACAACACTTTTAAACAAATTTAAAATTACTTGGGTATACTTTTTATGATAAACATATAGTCTCTGCAGGGTATAGGCTATTTGACAATACCGAAACGTGCTGACCATGAAATTCGCGACTATCTTTTATACTCCCTCAGCAGGGCATGCGTCTGTATTTGTGGATTGTGTTTTTCATATGTGAAGAACTAAAGTAATGAATGGCAACGTTTTATAAAACTGGGCATCCAGTACTCGTATGCATATTTTAAACACCATTATACAAACTAGCATGCTTTCATTGCCCGTGAGCCTTACGTGAACATGAAACTCAATTACAAAAAAAAAAAAGCAGATGATGAATAACAACTTCAGATATAAAAACTCATCTTTATTTTCTGTCATATCTTATGTACTGGTATTTCATCGCACTGTGTTTGGAGTGCAGTGAATAATGCTACATTTCAATACCTGGCCGATCTATAAAAATGACAAGCAACACGATGCCCATGCTTGCTAAAGATACCACTACAAACATCCGCTGAAGAATAAAAATGAAAAATGCCCACTCGGCAACAATGGCTTCGTGTATGGCATTTTCCCGATTTCGTAGTGATTTGTTATACTTCTTTGCTCTAAGCATGGTCAGCAATTCGTTTAAATAATTTGTGCTTTCGGGTGTTGAATGTCTTGTTTTGTGCTCAGTTTGACGAGCACGCATATCAATGTCAGAAATAATTCTATCCTTGTCGCTGTCCACCAATGTTTCATCACAATGCTGAAAAGAAAAGAAATGATAAGTTAAGATGAAATAAGATAACATATGATAAGATCACCACCCACCCAACCACCCAATCAAATAAATGAAAAGTCGAAGATAAAACGTGATACCCAGTTTCATCTATAGGAATATAGGCAATGTGTCATTTCATTCGGGTAAGAAAGATAAATAAAATAAAATAAAAATAAACCAACCAACCAAACAAACAAATAAATGAGAAAGTCGGAGACAAACTCTAATAGCCGGTTTCATTTATGGAATGTGTCACTTCATTACTCCAAGTTGATATGAACGTCTTCTAAATGTAGGACTGGAGCTGTTAGTGCTAAATATAAACCAATTACTACGATATATATATATATATATATATATATATATATATATATATATATATATATATATATATATATATATATATATATAGTGTGTGTGTGTGTGTGTGTGTGTGTGTATAATATACATATTTTGAGTAACTTTATCAAGACTCGCCCTTTGGCGACTGAATCAACATCTGTCTCTGCGCATCCGACGCCCACACTGTCGTGGAAACTGTTGACTTACGATATTTTTTTTCTTGATGACAAAAAGATGCAGACAACATTGATGACACTAGCCGCCTTCTGATGATTTTGAATTGGTAACTGTTGCATGTCCATACTGCATTAACTCCGGAAAGTTGACAATTTGTGGTTAAATGCATTGCGACCAACAAATTCCAATAATAGGTATAAAACTTTGGAGAGCTAAAGATTTAGCTATTAAATCACTCTAAGTCGCCATAACTTACTGTTTTGCCAATAAGTTTTGTGAACTGCCAGTAGTCATTTGTTATAAAACATAACAATACATTCTACTTATCTGAACACCGGTAGTTGACAGTGAAAAGCTGCAATTTTGGCGCAGCTGTTTTTTATCAATGGCATATTATTATTATTATTTTTTTTCCGGGAAATTTTACACATGTAGGATGTCTTGTTCCTCAATTTCATATGGAACAAGAAAGCTATTATTTATGAGGTTTCAGCATTGTATGTATTAAAACCTCTACACAAATGTTAACGCGCCTGAGATTAAAACCTTACTTACAGTAACAGTAAGGTGAAATTTTCTTCCTGTGTCTTTGTGATTACACCAAACACCACAGCTGCATTTACGAAATACTAATTTAACTTACCCGAAGCCCAGATGTTACAGTTGCAAAGGTATAATTTATGCCTGCGAAATGTGAGCAACAGCAAAGCAGCCAGCTGCGTACACATTTTGGTAGACGCATGTGCATTTGCCCTTTGGCGGACATGTTGGCAAATACCACAGTCAGCATAGTTGATATTGATATCATACACATTACAGCCATGAAAAATTTGCCTGAAATATTAAAAGAATATAGGTAATCAAAATGATTAATTCGATACTGATAAGAAAACTGAGAACATAAATGAATAAATCTAATTATCTACTGGTGGGTATAATGTAGTTACACTGGTCATTTGAATTGTAATATTGCTTTTTGACTCGCGACATTTCAATTTTGGTGTCAATTTGTAATACCAAGTGTTACCCCTAAGATAAGAAAATGTAGTAAATGATTAAAACATATAAAAGTTCCATACGTGCGCTCCAAAGATCAAGACTATATTGTCTTTTCTGGATATATATATATATATATATATATATAAATTTACCCATATGCAAGTAGTGGCCAAATGCACACTTTCGCACATCAACAACAAGAAAGACGTCAAACAAAAATTGTAAAATCATAAATTTTCCCGAGGAATATGTGCCCGATTTATACACGATTAGGCCCATTTGAGAATATTTTACCATTTTATTCTGTACAGCGGTTTAATCCAACTCTGGGCAAATCGCCAAAGTAGAACTTGGGGGAATGCTTGGGTGTCAATTCGGCAAAATAAACGTTCGAGTTTTTTAATCATTGTTCATTAATTGGTTAAGAATTCACGGATTGATCACAGATGCACTAAAGGATCAATATTTGTGTATGATGGCAGCCTCCAATGTTGTCGATAAACTGCTTACTTTGAATTCCATTACGTAATTTAGATTTGAAAGGTTCAATTTTCATTACGTAGGAATGCTTATACATGTATCGATGCGCTCAAACAAGTTTTATAGTTTTTAGTTTTTCATTTTCTTTCTTGTGCCCTTGTGGGCTCACAGATACATATTATGGGTAACATAAAAATATTTCAATTAAAACGAGTAAAATAGATCTGTATACACAAATGAGTGGCATTATGTACAAAGTTGAGCCCTTGATACGAAACGAATGTTTTATAAATATCTACGCAGTGGCGATACACCTTCACTTTTGATGAAAACATTATGAACATGATTCTGTTCTGTTAGGTCGAACAGTGTCTTCGATAGCCCGTTTTATGACTTTCAGAGAATCAAAGGCCTGAAAGTATGCTGAATAAGCAAACAATGGCCAATCGATTACAAGCAGATGTAATGGAGAATAGTCGTTCCGGGGAAGCGAATGAACACAGCAACTAATGGCAAAATGCATTAGACCAAACATGAATACACATACTTATCAGTGGCACATGATATCCAGAGGGAGTAATTTCGTTTTGAAGCATGACGAGGTAGACTGTCAGGGCCAGGAGAAGCGTCACGCTGATCTCCAGTTTGTTGTGAGTGACAGGAGGAAGACAGAAGACACAAAAAGATATCAGGAGGCACAGGCAACAAGGAAATACCAAATTGTACAGGATGTTCAGAGGTTTTCTTTTCAGACGGAGCGTAAACTTCGAGACAGTAAACGAGTCGCTGTTAGTTTTCATTGCGTTGTATCTTGTTACAGCGATGCCATCAACGGTCCATTCATTACTATAAAAGTCATCAGCCAGCCGGCCCGCAGCTTTTCTTGGAAATAACTGCATCTCAGAATCACTGTAGGTCCATGAGCCGATGCTAAGGTTGCAAATTTGGTGGTCAAATGGGTAATTCCGAACATACATTGAGCAAAAAGCATGGAACAAAGCCATAGGCGACCAGAACATCGATCCATTGGATTTAATATAAACATTTGTTTGTGCCAAGATCTCGGTTGGAATACGGTTATCGTCAATGCTGCAAAATGGTATACTGCATTTAAATGGTATTATATTGTTTACAGTAAAAACCTGTGGAATGTAGATTAATTATCACTATACAAAATAAAGAACAAATTGATTGCTAATGTAAGAAGATTAAATAGAACCCCAGAAAGCAGTTGGTATTTTTGTGTTTTTTCTGTGTTGTGTATTCTTTTGCTAAGGAAAGCAACAACGCCGTAAAGAGTCACGCCACGGCATTTTGCAGAGAATTACCAAATTTACTTCGGCATGTCTTGGCATTTCTCCACATTTTGCCGAGAAATGCATGGACGAAACTTTCATCTCGGCACTTCTCGACAATAACGTCGAGAAACGTAGAGGTACCTTCCCATCCCAATCTTGGTATCTGTCAACAGTTTTGCCGAGAAACACCGAGATAATGATGACAGGTAAATGCGCCTCCACGTTTCTCGGCGTTTATGTTGTGAAACCCCGTGGTAGAAGTGACAGGAGAGAGTACCTGGTTCGTTTCTTAGCATTTTCGGCGAGAAACACCAAGGTATAATTTCATTCCATTCTTGAAGTTCTATCAAGATAGCTAACCTGAACCTCGCACGACAGTTCTAAACAATCTGTACAATAAAAATGAATCTCCAGCAAACTGTTTCTGTTACACAATCTACAGACTTACTGTCAGAAACTTGCTGCAACCAATGCAAGTTGCTGTAGAGCTACCAAATGCGGATGTTGCATGATATGTTTACTTGTCTTTTGACAACGGATGAATGCGAACATACAAGTTCTATGTTTATGAATGGGAAACATATATAAAAAAAATAAATTGTTATTATGTGAGCTTTATGATGCAAAATATATTTGTCTTTCACCTGTGTTAATGAGTTATGCGTGTACGTGTAAAGACTGGTTTGGCATGTTGCAATCCGCTACTGTTACCACATTGAACGAAAAAGCTCCCACTCTATCCACATAACAAACCATATATCATCAGGAATGGAAGTGCACATGGCAATTAGATGATTACCTGTCTGTTCATCTGAATTTTCAAAATATATGGTATGATCATGATGATGATGATGATGGAGTTGTTATTCCGAAAAAAAATAGTCCATTTACCGTCGCAGCAACTATTATAAGAGTAACTTTTAATATACAAGTAAACACGTTCACTGAAGGGATGAAATTATGAAAAATTCTTGTAGCCATGCAAAATAATTCGATTCCGATTCTTGGTCTAGGCTTTTGTGAAAAGATGCACTGATTTGGCTTTGCTTGAGAACACAAATGCCTGGGTCAAGTTTAGAAGCATATGTTTGTTAGCAACATTATTTTTTATCTTTCCCCCCCCCCCCTCAGCATTTATTGGTGAAAGTGAAATGTGGGTACAATTTTCTTTCCCTTTCTCAACCCAGCATTTCTCTCTAAAAAAACAAAACAAAACAAAAACAAACAAAAAATACAAAAAACAAAACAAAACAAACACACAAACAAACAAAAAAAAAAAAAAAAAAAAAAAAAAAAAAAAAAAAAAAAAAAAAAAACAACCCACCAAAAACGCTAAGGTAAAAATGATATGATGTGATCGATGAAAGGCCAAGGCCTGCAGTATCTGCTCAAGATTAAGCTTAATATGTTCAATGAGAGAAGATTTGTATCTCGGCCCCTCTTGGCAAAAATTGGCAAATAACGCCAGAAAACCGTACTTCACTTTGGCGAGTCTCGGCATATACGCCGGCAGTTGGCAATTTCTCTGCGTATTGCTTTTCCTAGTGTTTCAGAAACGTTTTCATCGAGTCAGTCGGATAGACTCAGTGACTTTGATCAGAAAAAATTGCCCTGTGTTTGAAATGATAAGGTTATACAAACTGGACCAAAGAAAACACATAAATCTCCAAACGTAGAAGCGATAAAGTAAAATTGAAACTAAACCGCAATTCTGAATTGTCGTGGTAATTTTATGACGTGTTGTGAGCACACATTAAGGAAGCTATTTTATTTTATATTTTATATAAGCGGCACACGACTGTGCTGAAAAGATGTTTGCACATTCTTTTCGTTCGGGGTCTTGGGGACAAAATAAGGAACACAGAGTATCTTGGTATCCACTGGAGAGCACAAGTTTGTGTGAATGTTACGCAGGCAACAGCGCATCCACTTTTTGTGTGGATGATACGCAGATGATGACACATCCACTATTTGTGTGAATGAGATACCCACTTCTTGTGTGATTGACACACAGGTGGCAACATTCCACTTTTTATGTAAATAATTCACAGGTTGGAGCACATCCCCTTTTGTGTAAATGATACACTAGTGGAAGCCAACGGTACAAGGTTGCAAAATAGCTAGTATTAATTGAATAATAAAAAATGGTAATTTTAATCATACATGTAACTTGTGCCATCATTTTGGACAGGGAAGAACAAACAGCTGAACCATTTTCAGTACAGTTATAGGCGACAGACAAGCTGCGTATCTTGCGGTCATATGTATTTGCATTTTTATCAATCTGTAAAAGACGTATACAGTCTGGCCGTATAACTCGCTATCTGTGTTTCATTTTGAGTCGGCACCTAAGTTCACAAAGTGCAACAATATATCTTACTTTTCAAAAAGCATGAGATCCGGTGTCCAAACGTTTTCACTGGGTATCTTTATAACATCAATACCATCGTACTGTGAAGAGTTCCATACAAAATGAAGGTCCGTCCAATACTGTGGCAAAAATATGTGGTGGGTCATCAATGCGTTTTATTATAAGTGCAGAGCAACATGTGTACGACATTGTTTGTGTTCATTACATTATATTCCGATATCAACACTGATACATTAGGTTACCTCCCATGTTTACAATATCGACAGAAACTAATTCGACACTTGATTTGCCTTTAAGTTTAGTCCATGTACAATTTATTAAAAAAAATCCGTATTACCGAATGAATACATAGATAGATAGACAGATCGACAGCTACATAGATAGAAAGATAGATAGATATGACAGACAGACAGACAGATAGATAGATAGATAGATAGATAGATAGATAGATAGATAGATAGATAGATAGATAGATAGATAGATAGATAGATAGAAGGTATTGATTCATTAGGAAGAAACTAAAAGTTAGTGATTTTGCAAGGCAAGGTTTACTCACAACGTACATCCAAGCGCTGATAATTATTAATTCTTTCTGACCATCCTGGAAGATAATTACATTACTTACAAATTATATATATATATATTTATATATATATATATATATATATATATATATATATATATATATATATATATATATATATATATATATATATATATATATATTATGTAATATATTATAGCATGGTTTTATTGGCGATATAAAGTATGCCAACGAGCACAGGACTCTATATTGCAGAATGAGTGAGTACTGTTATATAATATGCAGTACAAGTAGATGTATTTCATCTAGTTTATAATGACCGCAAATCGCTGTAATCTATGTATCTCACGTTTGTATTGATAGCATGAAGAATATAAAAATAAATAGATAAAAGGGATTGAATTTACTATTTGATCAAATACTTGAAAACCCAAAACCATGTCATATTACAGTCTTGTCATATAATTTTTATTCTCCATTCATTTTACAAAAATAAAACATGAGTTGAATATGCAGCTTTTGTGACCGACTATATAGAAACATATGGAACAAAACAGACATGAAACATACAGCTCAAGGTACCGACTTAATAAAAGGGTATAGGATAAAACTGTAGAGACATTTGTTAACAAATAAATGGTTCAGACATTATAGAAGAGCAGATACGTATCATCACAGAGCGGATGCTTTGCTAAAATATTCAAACACTGAGTATTAGCAATATTTTATTTGACCCGTTTATTTCTTGTAGAATTTTTAACCCTCGGCCCATGTAGACCCGTCCGCGTTTGTGTAAGAATCCTTGCGTCCGTCCGTGTATCCCTTCTTCTTGCGCGTGATTTTAGTAGAACCAGGCAAGCTAGGAAAATAAGACTTTTTTAGTCTATCACCCTCTTTAAAGGTTACATCAAGTTCGAAGGACAATGACTTTGACCCAATTTTAAGGTCACCTAGGCCAATTCTATATGAATTTCTTGCAGGCAGGAGAACCAGCATTGCTAGGATCATGAAACATTTACAGATGATCATCCTTGTAAGGGTCAAGTTTGAAGGACATTGATCTTGACCTAATTAGAAGGTCACCAGAGGCAATGTTCTTTTTAATGAATGTCTTGTACACGATATATTAAGAGCTGGATAAGATAGGATCATAAGACTGTTACAGCTATTCACCCTTGTAAGAGTAGCTCGGGTTTGAAGGACAGTGACCTTCAACTGATTTCAAGGCCAACAGGGTCAACCCATTTCAAAATTGCAAGTAGTATTTTATTTACTCCCTTTTGTGGGCAGCTGATGGGTTTCAATGCGTTAGCCGTTATGTTTTCAGGTCTGTTTTCCCTATCCGTTTCACATAAGGTGGGAATAGCAAACATCGTTTCAAAGCTTGGTGCCTTGAGATGAAATTGAGTACACATCATGTTTGACTGAACTCCAGGTAAGGACTTCAAGTTGGCTTTTGTCTCTGAAGCTTTATCCACAAGGCTTAAATGCCGACTTGAAGTCTTTGTAAACATGTTGTAGGGCACCTTCTTGAAGCTTCTCTATATTATATGTTAGTCACTTTTGTTGCAGTACAACCAAACAAGAGAACAGTACGGAAAACGCAACGAAAAGTAACACTTTCCGTTTTTAATAAAGAACATTGGACGTACGTTCCAGGATTTTGAATGAGAGAGCTGTTGTTTCACAGATCGCACGACCATGTTTGCTAAATAACAATTTACTGCCCGGGTATACGCCTAGAAGTTTTACACAGGATTTATTAGGTACCCTAACTAGCACCATAAAGATCGATCGATGCTTTCCTATCAAAATCCTGGAACGTACGTCCAATGTTCGTTATTAAAAACGTAAAGTGTTACTTTTCGTTGCTGTTTTCCATACTGTTCTCTTGTTTGGAATATTTATGAGATCACCCTTCCCTACATGGAGTGCATGTAGTCAACACAAAGACAAATTTAACATGATTTCACACTTGACCTTATTACCAAACAGACAGCGAGTTCATGCATCTTGTGTATCTTTTGTTGCTCATTGATAATTCCAAGCCTGATGTCAAACATGCAAACTGAAGAAATTTAAGTACACATACAGTTGTTACGCAACAAAGGCAGTTGCAAACAGCTCCAAACCAAGTGCATGGGAATCGTGCAGCTCTTTTTATTAACCTATTGAATTTTCTAGTCATAGAACTTAGAGTAAACTTAACAGGAAAATATTTCCCTTCATTTGTATTTCTTTCCTTTATCAGTACATTTTAGATTCAACTTTGTTCACTTATAAAGCCTCCTCTTGGATTGAGTGGGGAGATGTTTATACCATTTTCACCTTATATTTCCACAGGTGGTTGTTTCGCGAATGACCTACGCCATTGAAGTCGCCTACCCCCAATGGATCTAAACCATTTTTTTTTTTCGGTTTTGATTTTTCCCATATCTCGGACCCTATTTGAATTTCCAGGCCAAAATTTCACCTCGACTTCTTTCTACCAACACCTGACCTAATGATTTTGGGTCACCGTGATATATATTTCCCGGAATTCGGGTCATACTGCTACTTTGTACTCGAAAATTTAAAAATGCAATCCAGTAAAACAACTATATATGGAAAGTTTGGTTCTCAACTTGTACGCGCAGGATCATTGAAACTGTTAAGCATGTCGCGGTGTCGTTGCATAATATGGTAATTTCACAGAAGTTGTACAACTGGTATTTCATTAGTGGCCTTGACCTACTTTTCTCCGAGCAATCAGCCATGCTGAAACCATATTGAAAAATCCGCTTTGTCACATGACTCGAAAAGTTATAAGCCAATTACTGTGATATGAACTCTGTAGAAAGCTTAATCGGGGCACAAATCAAAACTGACTGACTTACCGCGGCAGGTTTGAAGGTCAAGGTCATATGGCCGCTTAAAAACCGGGTTTTTGGTCAAAAACATTTGTATGCAGGAAATCTCAGAGACGGCTGGGACTAGAAGGATTATACTTGAGTACTGAGGTTTCACATGTCTAATCTTTGATTTTTTCCCCTTGACCTATATTTTAAAGTTGTGACTGTTTCCATTTTCACCTTTTGTAAATATTTGGACTGTCATAGCTCTAAGTTGTCAATGACCTTTGTACCGTGGCACCGTGTGTCAATGTTTAAACCTCTCTGAAGTTGCCCTTTATCTAATTATTAAATTTGTAACCTTGACTTAATTTTGCGGTATCATGACCTGCGTATGGAAAACACATTTTGACCTACATCTCTGAAAGTTAAATGAATTTGCACGATGATAACTTTGTTGCATAGCTCAACTCAAAGCCAAACTATTCCAGTTTACACGTGATTTATCGCTGTCAAAGGTGACGGGTATTTGGCAACTTGAGAGCCCGATTATTTGCCATAACTTGGTCAATTTTGATCCGATCTTAATCATGCTGGCTCAAAATGTAGGTATTGTACCCATACACAACTTTACTGTACATTTGGCCTCTAAATGTAAAAGGTCAATGTCATTAATTCATTTACATATGGCCTTAACTCCTTCAATTTCCATCTGAGTTTAATAATGTTGAGCTAAAAATAAAAGTCAAATGTAAAAAATGTCTGACCGTCTCAATATTTCCATACAGCCATGCGACAAGGGCGGGGCACAGAAGTGGAAGACGAGAGAGGCTTCTCAGCGATCGCTTATGATCGGAATTATCTTGTTTACATTTAGATTTTAAATGGAGAATATATCTATTTTTTGGTAATTCGTAACTATCTTCGATGCTATGTTCTTTTAAGAAAATAAATGGACATTCTGACACATATTTTAGTTTTGAGGATAAAGTGTGACATCAACTCAAGCAGGCAAAAACACAAAACAGCAGAAGCAGCTTACATATGTTAACTTGAGAAGTAGGCAGTAGATTCCCTGTCACTTGCTTTCAACATATTTGATATATAGCAATTGGAAAAAAGGCAATCCGATATAAATTTCTTGCGGATATTTTCTGTTACTTATTTTGATACGTTTCTGCAATCACTAGATTTTAGCCCACTGTACAAATTATCTTACAGCACTGGTTATCCTTCCTCCAATATATCCCGTTACCTTTTTTACTTTTCAAATGTTTTCGGTAGGATCTTTTAAAACTTGCATGGGATATGTCATGGTTGGTTCTCTGTCAGTCTTATTCAGTACGTCACGCATAGGTGATTTTTTAGCTGTTTAGAAATGATTTTTGAAGCAGTTCCCTGTAATAGATCTTATCCAATTGTTTCAAAACTTCGGCGGAACGCACTTTATTTCAATTTATCGCATTGCATTTCTACTTACGAGTTTTACAATATGTTGAATAACCATGGTCAGGTTCACTTGCAAGGGTATATTTGGGTCCTTGGCAGGGCGTCCCAGGCTGGAATAGCCATTGAACAAATCATTGACCAGCCGGTCATGTGATTGATTGAAGTAGTACCCTGAAATGACCGTTAGCTTTAGACACACTCAAGCTGCAAATGAAAAGTGGCAACGCACAGCTTTTCCGCTCAAATCTCACAAAACCACCAGTCTATAAAATGTGGTCTGCTTTTATTGTTTTCTTTGTTAAATGAAAAGTATTTTGAATTAAAGTTCTAGAAGGAAAGCATGTCGAAGGCCCAACGTTTTCATCAACGTGGAGTGCAAGTTTCATGGCCCAAACCACTTAAAAAATAAATAAAAATAAAATGTGATTGTTCAAACACACACACACACACACACACACACACACACACGTAAATATATATATATATATATATATATATATATATATACAAGTATATACAATGAACGCTGCTTCTTTTTTAGTCTGATCTAACTTTTAACCTTACCCGTCTGGGAGCGTTATTTATACACGTCTCAGCAAAGTCCTATTTAAATATTTCATCAAATTAATTTTAAGAGACCGTCAAATACGTTTAATGATATAAATAAACATACCTATAGCAAGATAGCCAGGTCAGTATTCTATTTGTTGTTTTCTCGTGTCAACAAATAATTTACATATTAAAGAACATGCCGGGGTATTACCAATTTTCGTGATATATAAAAAAAAATAATTCACCATTCGAATTCTGAAAATGTCGGTCTTACTCCCACAATTTGGCAAAATTGTCACTTCTTGCATTATGCCATCAACTGGAGTTAATCATTACATATAGTTTATTTGCAATAACTCCTATTCCACAGAGCAAGCAATTGTTGGACTCAAAAGATGTTTCACGTTTTGTGTATCTACCGGATTCAACAGCTAATATGTGTGCGCTTATCCTCGGTTTGGTAAAATTATGTCCTTGTTTAACAGTCATGTTTCCGTAAAGATAGTGTTCAATCTCAAAACTTTCATCGAAACTTTCATCAAACGTATCTGAGCGCAATTTGTGCTATTACTTTTGCCTGTACATGTGCCATCAACACATTCTATCCATTTATGCTGTGTTCACACTGCGGTATTTTTCCTTTCGGAATTAGCATTCGGACTTTAGCACTTCCGAAAGACATGCGAAAGTTCCGTTCAGACTGTTACCTGACCACCGATTAAAATGCGGTTTGATCGTCCACACTGTCATGTGTGCTTTCGGAATTGATACTGAATTGGCGGGTTCGCACATGCGCAGATCTTTCGTTGTCACGTTCAGCATTCTGCACAAAATTCACCTATGCGATCCTTCTAGCACAGCCTGGACTCTTTCATCTCCCTACAATTCAATTAAGGCAATGGTTTGCTCGTGCGTAAATCCCATTATTTACAAGGGCGTCTATAGTACAACTTGTGTGTTGCTTGTTTACAAACCGAGAGGAAGTGACTGGATCTGGGTCGGCATATGTGCGCATGCGTCGAGTTCTACATTTGGGAAAACTTGCGGATGTCGCGTTCAGACACGCTCAGAAACTTCCGAACGTGGATGCTGCCGGTAAGCATTCGGTCAAAAACCACCTCCCCTAGCAGGTTTTACTTTCGGAAGTAGATTTCGCATTCTATACGGATCTAGGAAAAATAATTTGTAGTGTGAACTGCACTTTCGGATGACTTTCGAATTAAATGCGGTAATTTTAAGCAGTGTGAACAGGGCTTTAGTTTCACACAACAAAATAAATGCTTTGTCCAAGTTTGGAAATGGTATTGTAGGGATACTTTCTACCAAAATTATTCTAAGTGCCCTGCATATTAGTACATTTGTATGTATGTATGTATGTATGTATGTATGTATGTATGTATGTATGTATGTAATACTATGTATGTATGTATGTATGTATGTATGTATGTATGTATGTATGTATGTATGCACAGCGCAGTCAAGGTTGTGGGTTCTAGCCGTTATTCATAACATGAACATATAAATTCTAGAAAATGATATTTCATTCAGTTCATATCATACCGTTGACACACCCTCCCAAAAGGTTTCTTTAATTCAGGACATAAGTAGCCAGGAAAAAATTTGCAGGGGGGGGGGGATATTTCCAGATGTTCAATAATGTAAAGTGTACTCGAAATGTTCAAGTCGGCAGAAATGTTATGAGGCAGAATTGTCCATAGTCTTTGGTGACTCTGAATCAGTACTGAAGGAAAATCCCCTCTTTTTCTACACCCACTTCATGGGATGTGAATTTTTTGTGTTGGTTGATAACTCGGAATCCCAACCATTTGCAAGGTTACGCTGACGGTTAAAGAATTTAATTTATATGAAGCTTATCGGTGATATTTCCATTATATATAGTTGACTACGTGCACTAAGAGCAAGGCGTTTATCATAAAGACTGCTGAAGCTTATGCGCGCATATTCAGACTCCCTTCTGCAGCCATACAGTTTTGGAAATATGATAGCTGCAAGGTATTACCACGCATCGAAATGGACAAAAATAACAAAGTTGTAATTTACCTTGCGGGCTTGTTATATAAATCTTATTCTCTCCTGACACTGCAAATTGAGACGTGCAATATAAAATAGATCATGCAGAAGAAAAAACTCTGCACTCATTTAATCTTTTCATCAATTTTACCACTGAAGGGTCCAATGTTGTATGTGACGTGCGACTTTTTATATCTTACTTTTTCTCACATGTGGAATCAAGTGCAAGACTTCCAACCAAACCGATAATTAGTTGCCATGTGTCAGAATAGCTATGCCGTCTACGCGTGAAAAAATTGTGCAGCTACCAGTGGAACTATCGACAAAAATATTGAAATCATACAAGTAAATAAATAATAATTTTGCCTGGTTTACCTTCGCAAGAGCATGTCCACAGCAGATATACAGATATGCTCACGCCTATGAGAATGACACGTTGCTTCATTGGGTGTGTTAATGAAATCGCTTCGGAAAGGGTTGGTGCTTGGCGATCCTAAGCCATATTGCTTCAGTACTGATATGCGGTGCGCTTACCTTTTACATTGAACTGCCATACACGCCCGTGCACTATATATATTTATACACGGTAGACTCCCCATTTTGTTGCTCAGGACAACACACATTCCAGTTGTAGGTCATTCTTTTGTACCAAGTAACACCATGCGCCAGGTGGTATGATACACAAATGGTATGTTTAAACATATTCAATTTATTATGAATTTTTCCTAATAGTGCACATATATATATATATATATATATATATATATATATAGTTACATATATATATACAGGACGCAGGTGGAAAAACGATACAGAAAACAGAAAACGTTGCATCACGCTGATAAGAGGTTGCCAGTAAGTTGCATATGTCATATTTTTTGCGTAAAATATGATTTTTTGTTTTTTGTAGCTCAAGATTAAAGTTTGTGCATCTACTTTATTTTTTGCATAAATTAAAATGCTGCAGGTCTGGTTTCATCATTCATTAAGTGACCTTGCCCGATCCATATGTCACGGGTACGCCACATGTATTTTTTTTACCTGCGTAGTTCATCGTTTTATTGTTCTATTTGCCGCGCCAGGTTGCCAGGTAAACATTTGCAGAGTTGACCAATCATAATTAAACAACCCCATCGGCCGTGGGCACCTAGTCACCTCACCCCTTTCTTTTTATGCACGTGTCTCCCGATCTTAGTTCACTCGCCTCACTGACCATTCCTGCCGACGCACGTGCTTCTGTTGGTCAGTCCAGAATATGTTCTTTTTTGCCACACGGCATCGTGGTTTTATAATTCTCGGCGAGCATTTAACCGCATGCATTCTGGAGAGCGCTATGTAAGTACTTTTCTCCGATTTATAGCTGGTACAAATCGAATTCATGCTTTGTACTATTTTCTTTAATTTTTTACCAAGTATTTTTTTCTTTCCATCATGCCACATGTAACTAGTGTATATGAACCTTTCGTTTTCTAACTGGTCCCTGCTACAGTAACTGCTGTGATATTCCAGCAGTTTTAAAAGCGATACATAGAGCTTTGTTGCCGCCACCGTTTCTTGTAAGTTTATTATATATTTGTCCTACATATTTATCGCAACTTTGCCTAGGCGCAGTAGACTGAAACGCCAGTTCCATTTGGTTATCGTCGCTTTGCTAGAATAGATTTCGCGCGTAGGAAGTTTAATTGTTTAACGTATTAGTCATTTAACGAAGGTACTTCTTGTGGCGCAAGCAAACATTATCTGTAGTAGCTGTTTAGTTGCGCGACTAGATAGATATTCTTGGTTTATGTTCATTCAGTTAAGAGGTAAATGTATCTGTAGTTGTATGGCTTTATCGGTATCATTTCTTACTTATAAAGCAGCTTATATTACTTCATATCTGAAGCCTTGACCCTAGCTTTCGAGACCTTGAAAGATATATGTAGTTTATTGCTCTATTGCCCCTGTATTATCACACACGCACGCACGTGCATGGGAACGTGTCAAGATATATTCATGGATTAACGAACAGTATAGCGTGAAGTTGATAATTTTGCATTACGACACGTGTCGTGATATTATGGATACACATGTCTGATTTATAGTGTCTATGCTGAACGAGAATATTATTGTAATTCATGAGTTCATGATTAAGATATTTGATATATATGTACGTACCGGAGTATTTAAATTTATATATGTCTGATATTAATGAAAGTCAGTTAAAGGTCATGGCGTGATATTTGCACGTCTATCGTTGCATATTAAAAAAGTAATTCAGATCTGGTTTCAGTAGTAGCATTAACGTATAAGTTAATAGTTTTGCTTATTTGTAAACCTGATACGATACGTAGATGCATATCAGTCTATTTGATTATTTCATAATTACAACGATAAAACGTAACTTATGTGTAATGTAAACGGCATATGTTAAAAAGATTTGTAGTAAATGTTATACTATTTGTGTCAACGTCTTCTCTTATGTGATTTCTAATGTGATGTATTTGTGTTGTACCTTTAGGGAATGTAACGTCACAATGTCGTCCAATAAAGAGGGTGAAAAGAACAGCTTGGTGTCCCTATTTTTTACTGCCTGTGTACCACGGCATATACGTATTGAAATAGGCTGCTTGGTTATCGGCCGGTACATTTGAGAACATTGTCATACAATGTACCGAATACGCAACAAGTGAATTAAACAAGGCAAGTGTGAAGTGGTGATTTGTACAGAGATACAAACAAAATAATATAGCACCAAAATAAAATCAGGACTCGAACTTTCTTGTTTTAGTAATATATGTTTAAACGGCTGTAAAGATCTGCGCATTACTGTCATTATTGGAGTCAGCGCTGCACTCCTTGAAGCTAGTTATTAATATATCACTAGCCAAGTGAACAACAAGGTTGGGGTTCACTCGTGGTGCCAGAATGTAGCATACAGTGTTCAGTAAAGTCTAAGTGCTGCAAAAATTGGACAGGCCAGAAAGAAATTGTGTGTATCTTCCTAGGGGGAACAACAAGCACAGGCAGGTGATTTGATGGTATTTACAGCATACAAGTGAGCATTTAGACTCGAGGTACCTAGGCACAACTGGGTATGGCAAATGATAAGGAAACGATCGCCATAAGGAAAATAATTGATTTAAAACCCACAGAAAGCAGTGTTGATTTCAATTTGATTTTAAAGATATCCAATGATTTGGACTGGGGAATGCCCAGTGGAAGGTTGTTCAATAAAAGGTGGATGCTTGATGGGAAGAAAGAATCTCCATAACATCTGGTTTGGAATTTTGTCTGTTTAACGTTAAAGCAATTTCGCAAGTTAAGATTTGTCGTATCTCCAATGTCAGGAAGTATGAGATAGGATAGATACCTGGGGGCCAGCTAATGGGTCATCTTCAAAAAAAAAAGCAAATTTATAATTTTTACGACGAGCGGATAAGGTTGGCAAACCAGCTCATTCAGGAGAAGGGCGTATATAACTAAAATCCTTATCCTTCAGTAACTGTTCTAATTGCTTGAACGACTCCAATCTTAAAAAGGAGGGTAGAGACCTCTCTACCCTCCTTGGTCTTATGGAGTTTAAACTTGGACATAAAAATATCAAGTGAGAAAGATTGTCGTTATTGCATTGGCAGATGTTACATGCAGTATCAGACATGCCCCACCTGTCTCTATCCTCTCCCAGGCCCAGACACCCTGCACGCGCAATGAATTTTAAGCAGGAACCACCAAAGTTGTCTGTGGTTAACAAATAGTCCCCACGCCATGTAGATCTTTTCGGGACCCTATACCTAGGAAGAGACTTTTGTCATCAATTTCCTGAAAAAAAAATACGTCGTGTAACTTTCGATTGCACGTTTCTTAAAACTATCAAGCCACCAATCATTAATAGATAAGAAAGCACGATCAATTCCAGCGTTATTGAAAATTTGTCTGATTTCGTTTACATAAGGCCAAGTAGTACATAAACCTGTACTGATATATTCTTCACACATAACATTAAAATTCAACTGACATTATCTTGTTTTCGGTACATCGGATTTCAAACGATCGAAATACTTAATTCTTGCTTTTTCTAGAGTCAATTAGAAGAGGTAGCCAACCAAGCTCTCCCAAAGTGGCGACAGCTGCCGGAGACGAGCGTAACTGTACACTAGGTTTAGCCATTGTGTATTGAATTGGCTTAATTGCGTTAGTTACTTTCTTTGTGACGTTGAGCCACACAGCACAACCATGTATGTGAGACGACAGGATAACACTTTTCCAAATACTGTCTCCGAAGTTTACTGTATGAACGCTAGCATGGGCAGACAGAATGCTACACAAATATCATGTTATATGGGAAGCTTTAATGGTCAGAGAAGTAAGCTACATATAATTTCTAATTAAGATGCTGGTGTCGTCTGCAAACTATTTAATGTCAGAGATTAGGTTGTCCAATATATCGTTTCTGAACACAAGGATTTATAAAGGGCCAAGTACAGAGCCCTGTGGTACTCCAACTTCTTCAGGTTGCCAAGATAATGTTTGGCCACAACTGATCGTACGGTGGCTGTGATTGGAAAGTCAGTTGTCAATGAATTTTGCAATAGGGTCTGTGAACCCAAGCTGTCCCGAGTTCCAACAGGAGCTCGTCTTGCCACACTCAGTCGAAAGCCTTTGTTATATCTAAAAAAACCATCTGTGCTTCTTTGCATAATTCCAGTTCATTATACATGTCATGCAATGCGGAAACAAATTGATTTATGGTGGAGTCTACAGCATTAAATCCGGAATTCTTAGGAGTAAGGGGATAATTCCCTATGAGTCCTTTAAAAAGACATAATAGATTAGACGTTTTAAGACTTTTGACTCTCTGCAGAGCAGGGGTATGGGCCGATAAGTCTCCTTGGATTGTTTATATTCTTTTCGAAGACCGAACAGGCATGGGATCGTTTCCAGGGCAGTGGAAATGGAGTCTTGTACATATTATTATAAAGTGGAATAGTTTGGTAAACTGAAGACAAACACCAGTAGTTGTATTTTTAGTACAAACTTACCTACGTTGTCAGGCCAAGTAGTTGATCTAGTTTTTAAAGATCGCAGGTTTTTTCAACCTGTACATCATCCACTTTAAATGTATTCAAGCGGGCGTCAGTCCTATACACAAAGTCAGGAAGCGGTAAGGACTTACCCAGTGGTGGAAGTTTGTGCTGGCCAGAGAAATATTTATCAAATATTTCACTCTTTTCTGTGTTGCTTGAAATAATCTTTTCGTTGTCAATCAGCGGGAGGAATGGATTGATCAAGTTTATTCCCGAGGATAGATTTCCTGACACTCCACCACCTTTCAGGATTGATGTAAATAGAGTCGAGCTCCGAACGTAGTTTTGCACAGTTTTTAGCAAAGACTTTCTGTGTTTGCAGTTATGTTTCGTTTTCTGTTATCGAACTGGTAAAATCTTTCAATTCTGTTGAATGTAAGAAAGATATATGGTCGATACGAGGCTGGAGAATACGTCTTGATTTCTTCCATGCGAGGTTCGCTGTCGCAAAGGTAGTTTTATAATGCAGTTTATCCAATGTTTCTCCTTAGAACTAATAGTAATTTCACGGAATAAATTCTTTGTAGGTATTCAAAGGCCGGACCAGAAATGGATTTCATTATTGATGGAATATATACTGAACCCCAATGAAAAGTATCCACATAAAAAAATTAACACATTAATTTTGTAAGTTACTAAGTACTGTGTGTGCATATATGCATGGTTTGGAGCCTACATCAGGGTCATTCAGGACAACTTTTTAACTTTTGCTGGGTTGTTACATAATGCATGTGACTTTTGTGCACCGAATATGGCTTCTGACCACCACTCCTATTGGATGGCTAAAATGACCTGATGTTTTCAGTGGCTTTAAAAAGGGATGTTCAGCCAAGAAAAAAGCCAGTGGTCTCAGGTGTGTTGAGGCGATCATGCCGCGTCTGAGCCAAGGTCAAAGACACCATGCTTTGGGGCTTGCAGAGGGTGGAGTCCCAATCACTCAAATCGCACAAAGAATGGGGTGTACTCGGCGCACCATCCAACGACTAATTGAACGGCAACAAGAAACTGGATCCGTAGATGATCGGCCTAGGCCTGGCCGAGAAAGAGTGACAACACCTGGCCAAGACCGTCACATCCGGCTGATGCACCTGCGAGACCGTTTCCGTACAGCAGCCCAAACAGCCCGTGAGACTCAAGGGGTGAATCACCGTCCTGTCAGTAGTTCTACTGTGGAGAGGCGACTGAGGAGCAGTGGCCTAACAGCCAGAAGACCTTACAGGGGTAACCTGCTGACCCAACCCAGAAGAGAAAGACGACTGCAGTGGTGTAGAGCACACTCCAGGTGGACTCGCCAGCAGTGGAATACCGTCCTTTTTACTGACGAGTCCCGTTTTTGTGTCAGCAGAGCAGATGGCAGAGAACGTGTGTGGCGCCGGACTGGGGAGAGATATGCAGATGCCTGTGTCCGTCAGGCAGATCGATGGGGTGGACCCTCTGTCATGGTGTGGGCAGGCATCAGCAACCGCTACCGGACACCCCTAGTGGTCATTCAAGGGATCCTCAATGCTAGGCGGTACATTGATGAGGTGCTGGAGCCGCACATGGTCCCATTTATGGAGCAGCATCAAGATCTGGCGATCTTTCAGCAGGACAATGCACGTGCACACTCTGCAAGATTAACAATGAACTTTCTCAATGAGAACAACATCAATGTCATGGAATGGCCAGCGTTCTCACCCGATCTGAGCCCTATTGAACATTTGTGGGATCAGTTAGGCCAAGGTATTCAACGGAGGACACCTAGGCCTACTACCCGAAACCAGCTGATCCAAGCTCTGCAGGAAGAATGGAATAATGTTCCCCAACACAGAATTCAAACCCTGGTCAGCAGTATGCGCCGCAGATGTATAGCATGTGTTGATGCTCGAGGTGGCCACATCCCATATTGAACAGAAAAATTTGTGTGACTTTCAATTAGGGCAGTTAATGACATTTTTTGCCTGTAAGTGACGTTAATGTCGGTAGAGCGTGACATTATTTTTACGCCAGAAAAGTGAATGCTTTGTTAAGTTCTAAGCACGTCTAGGTATGAAATGTTTCAAGTATAAACAATAAAATACTTCAAAATTGGCATGTGGATACTTTTCATTGGGGTTCAGTATAGAATCAAAGATGTCTTGACCTGTGGCCCAGGGAACTTCTAGTAGGGCTGTGTTCAGCTCGCTTGTAGTCCCAGACGGTACCTTTGAAGGGTCAGTCAGCGGTGCATATGATGCAGAAAGAACGAAAAATCACGGCGTGGTCTGATGTGGAGATTAAGAGAAGTATTTCACAGTTCAACACAAAACCAGGGGACTATACAATCATGAAGTCTAACAGACTTTTGGAGTATTCAGAGATGCGGGTCAGCCCAGAAATTAACTTATTCAAATTATTTTGCTCAATAAGATTAAAAAGGCGTTGGCCAAGTTCACTATCATTATAAGAAAGTCCCAGGTATGGCACCGTTTTTTTGAAGTCACCTGTAATGACAATAATATGTGGATTTAGTTCAATAGTGGTAGTTATTGAGAGGGCTTGCAACTCACGAATATGTCTTTTTCCCCGTAGCAGACTGGCCGGGAGGTCAAGAGTACACACCTACAAGTACCTTTTCGTTGGATATGACAATTTCTATCCGAATAATTTCACAGCTGGACGATTCAAGATCGGTACGCCTTATGAAAGGTAAATTATCTTTCACATAGAATGCAACACCCCTCTCTAGATCCCGAGTTGCGGTCTTTACGTGGAGGTGACTGTAAGTCCTCTATTGCTAATAAACTCCTAGAGAAACAGTGTGTCAAGCCACGTTTCAGAGAGAGTCATAATCTTGAACTCCTATGATTCAGCAAGAAAATAAACTTCATCAAGTTAATATTTACTTACGCAGGAGGAAACACGAGTTAGTACTTATGTTTAAAATAGCAAAAGGACTCTCTCCTGCATATCTAACCAGTTTGCTACCTGGTACGGTTTCATTACGTAACAGCCAACTACGTACCTTTCAAGTTGAGAGAGATACTTTGAACAAATCGTTTTTTTTTCCATCAACTGGCCGTGAATGGAATCTGTTACCCCGATCTTCTAGGAACCTCGACCACTTAGATGACATTAAAAGAGAACTTAATAAAACTACACCCAAACGTAATGAATTGTATTATACTGGTGAAAGAAAAATTCTGTCATTCATGCTAGGATGAGAAGGGGATACATCCAGCTGAACAGTGAACTCTTCAAAATTGGTATTATCGAATTGCCAGCTTTCTCGTGTGGAGCCAACACTGAAAATAGCGACCATTTCTTTTTTTTTTCAGTGCAGCAAATACACTGTGTTGAGAAACGAACTACATTCGAAAATGCTTTTGGGGAATTTCAATCTTCGAACTCTTATTTGGCATTGAAAGAAATACAAAGATTCAAAACGCATAAATTTTTGAAGCAGTTCATAATTATATTAAGGATTCTGGAATATTTAAATTATGTGTGGTATTTGTAACACGACTAGTAAACCACTGAATTAGGTATTACGGTGTTCATGTAGGAAGCTCACACACCAACTTCTTTTACCTTTATTCATCATTTGTGGTCCTGTGTGTCCAATCTATCTGTGTAATGGTGTTCCGAAATTTCATCATTTGTATTGTCATACATGTACAAAAGGCCTTAATATAGGCTTGTGAGCCTGTCGGCCAATTGTTTTTGTTTTTTGTTTTTGTTTTTGCATGGAATAAAATATGTTAAAGCCCACCTTTACTTTTATGCTGCGCGCATTTGCGTGAAAAACAGAGAAAAGCTTCTGATATTTCCTGGGAGCAGGCCCAGGATTTGGATGAATGTATGAGAAAAGAACATTCTTACAAGCAGTAATGATATGGCACAAGTTTCACAATATGCTCAGAATTAACATGATGGACAGGATTATTGAAAAAAAAATCGAGGAGACCAGTTGACAAGGACAATTGGCCTCTGGTGCGTGAATATATATTTCAAGAAGGCCGTTTGGGCCTAAAACCCAGTCACAGCCAGGTTTTGTTGAATAATAATGCCCATTGTGGAAGCTTTGGGGGAATTTCCTTCACTGGACACTGAGAAGCAAATGATTTAAGAGCAGATAGAGAAACATATGCCAGGATGCATTGGTAAGAAGATTTGGTAATAAGTGCGTGAAAATAAAATAAAGCATAATGAGTGTACAAAATACAATTAGCAACAAAATATGAAGAAAGACTAAATACTCAAATCGGACCACATATTAGGTTAACATACTATCTGAATTCCTGGATAGGATGATAATTCACACACTTGCCAATACAAAAACACATAGTGTACACTAAACACCGTGTTCTTGATGAAACAAAAGCTCACAATACGTTAAGAAATGGTTGACACCAAGGCCATACTATACAGTCGTGGACAATAATTATGTGCTTAGTAACATATACCAGCACAGTGGTGAGCTCATGCTGGTATGCATATAACATATAAAAAAGGTGCACAAATCACAGGCATATAAATTGACATGCAGTGCTGACCATTTAATCGCGCAGTGAGAGCAGTAGTGTTAAACCTGAAAAAAACTACATTATTCACATACAAGTAAGCAAAAAAGTGTGAAATAAATAACGTAACAATTAATATGTTCGCGAAATAAGAGCAATAAATGCTGGGTAATGTTCAATGCACTAATGAGAAGGTAGACAGAGCATCGTGAGCATTTATAATGGTCACAGTATCTACTATTACTTGCAGGATACAAGGGACTCTCAAGCCAGTATCTCCTGTAGGCAGTTGCAAAGCGAAATGCCATTGAAACAAAACCGCGTGTATAGTTCAGGATAAACGTGATCAGGCTCATTTGTGACGTAGCATATTCACAAACAACATCAATACAAAGTATATAATCTTGTTAAATGTTTATAGGTTAGGCAGACGAAACAATTAGGACGTTAGTGTAAAACAGAGAGATTGGCATATCATGACATCAGGGAAGCGCCACTGGCACTTCCCTGACTACATTATTAAAAAGTATGTCGATAACACTGGTTTGTCAGGTATATATCAGGACCGAGGTAAATGAATGCACCAGACTTACATCGGCGGGGATGATCCACAGAACAGTGGTAAAAAATAACAATTCGCAAAGGTGGATACACTTGTACAGTGATAAACTCTTTTGAATTCGTGTGAAACCCACATAAATGAGAAGCAGAAATCACAAATTGGAGATTACACCTAATATCACGTATTAAGGACTGCAATGCTAATATATCTATACGAGGTGACAAAAGAATGATAAAAAGAACGTTGAAGTAGTAAGTTGGTTAAAAACTCATGATAAGCGGCACTACATGTATTACAATACACTCATGAGGGCAGCAAGTGGACCATCATGACTAAACGCAGGATATGGAGATTTTAGACGTGTAGTCACATTAAACATTCCTTACTCGCAAGGCACCGGAGTCTCACGAGCCAGCACTGTATGTAAACAGGACGAGTGTTTAATGACAACGGGACAAAATAAATTTCCTAAGAATAAAGAATTGCATAAATGAGCAACAATAAACCGTCCGCGTGGAAGGTTAGATATTGAAAAAAAATGGGCAGTTAGGTGGAGGTAGACCATCTGTGGTTTACCTAATTAACATAAAGCGTTGAAATAAACTGACTATTCATATACCGTTTCCATATCGCCTCAAATTACGTGTACCATTACCAGGTTACAGTATACATTAAACGTATTTACAGAGTACAAACAACTTAAAAAGTAAGTAATTCAACTCGAAATTAATGTTACAAGTAATGGGCAGAGACAAGATGTTTTACAAACAATGAGATGAGTAGATCTTAAATATTTACCATATTCAAATCACTGAATTTGGCACATTTTAAAAGGTATACGTGGAGGCAGAAACAGACCGTGCAAGCTGACACGTGTGGTTGCAGAAAATATGATTTTCTGTCGGCACGCAGCAGAGACTGAAAATATTGTTTAGCCGGTACGCACCAGAATGAGTTCAAACTGTCGAGCTCAGGGGATACGTGCAGCCATGCTGTTGGCTGAGGGCTTTGGTGGCAAGCTATGTGTTTTATAATTGGTTCATGTGACAGCTTGAGCTAAGTATTTATACTCAAGAAGAGATTAACTTTTCATTCCACGCTTATAATTTCAGTATATAGACTTTGAATTTATAATTCAAAAGGTTAAAGGCCTGATTGGGTTCCGTCCTGAAATGGATTTACCTTACGCTTTCCAGACTTTTGGCCATTTTGATGAATTAAATTGGGATGTGCTTTAATTCTGGTTTTTGTGCGGGAATATTTTGGCGACGAATACACTGTAAATGGACACTGAAAATTGCTTAGAACATCGATAAACGTTTGGATTATAGTTATGGTCAACCATTGTTATACTGGAAAAATACTTAATATATGTCAGATTGTGAGATGTATACCGGCTTATGTTTACATTTTCAATTCAGTGTCCTAATAAACATCAGTCTGTGTAAGCATACTATATATATATATATATATATATATATATATATATGACTGTGTCTTATTCTTATGTCGTTTAGGTTTAATTATGATGTATGTGGCGCTAAGGCGAAACGTTAAATCACACAGGAGTGGAAAGCGCAAGTTGGTCATTGTGCAAGGCTGATTGGCAGACAAGGTAACGATCAACGGAGGACCACTGATTGAGTGAAATGTGCGGGACGACACAAATACGATGCATTTTAAATCTACAACACATGATAAACAAGCCTATACTTTGGAGAACGAAAGAAGGTGAATTGCGTAACATACACGAATTTTATTTGGAAACCGTGTGCTGTCAAAAAGAGATAGCATCAACAACACGGGGAATCATTCAGTACATATATATTAGTGTTAAAAAAGTAAGTCCCGAATTTTGGAGAATATAAACACAAGAATGACATAATATTAATGTGATTAAATCAGCATATATTTCCCAAATAGCATACCTGACAACGCAGATATCACAGTGGTTCTGCATGAGTAGTAACGAATTGACTCAACCGAACCAAGGAATGAAAACCTGCAAAAATTCACAGCAAGCTGCTGGGAGCGCTCGCCAATAGCGCGTGTAGCCACCACTGATCACTGCCTGGCATCTGCGATGAATGCTGAAGATTAGCCTGCGTATCCTTTTTGTTCGATTCATATTGCTCATGTGATCAAATAGATATTGTGTGCTATTTGTTTTTATTCTCTATGGAAGCTTATAAGGACGAAAAAAAATGATAATTAAAAAATGTAAAAAAAAAAAAAAAAAAAAAAATGAAACAAAAGAAGAAGAAAAATAATAATAAAACTCGAAATACCCAGATATAAATCTCGTAATTCCGGGATTTTACTCGAAATTTCGACTTTTGCCCCGAAATTTTGAGTTTCGAGTTTTCCTTTTTATTATATTGTGGTCCTTATAGGCTTCCATATTTCTCCGACATTCGGATTTTTTTCCTTTTTTTTTTTGACGGGGAGGACTTATTTTTTTTACCATATATTTGCAAATTCATAGGAAGTGGCTTGCAATTGACGCCCATGGAAACTCAGCAAAAATACCATATGGCTGCCGTTGGCAGCAAAGGAAAAACAATCTTTGAGTATTGTGTGCGGCAAAACTTTGTATTCTAATCAACAAGTTCAGCAAAAATACCATATGGCTGCCGATAGCAGCAAAGGAAAAACAATCTTTGTGTATTGTGTGCGGCAAAACTTTGTATTTTAATCAATGAATTTCTAAGACTCAGATTTGAGATCGTCATGAAAAAAAACTCACTTGTGTTCGATGATTTACAATCTTTTCTGTGCCCCAATTCTAATAACACGACCCAAGTCAAAGAGGCACTATGTAAGCGATGCTTTGTTGCCAAACGTCACGAATACTTTACACGTTTATTATTATAAACTTATTTATTTTCTCTGGATTGCCTAATAGTACAAAAAGACTAATATGGAGGCTCTCCAGTACATAAGAGGACACACAGAAATATATACAATACACACTGGACAAGAACAGAAGACTAAAGCTTGTACACGAATAATAAAATTGATGCCAAATAATGGAGGCTTATAATTAGATCATATGCTAAATTAGTAAATAAAACGTCTAGATTCTGATAAGAATGTCTGAACAGCCTCAAAAATGAATACATTATCAGTGTCTGGCAAATCCTCACTACCTTTTAAGAGAATATTTAGTTAAATGTCACTAGAGCACTGGACTATTAGAGTCGGATTTACACCTGGGGCGAGTAAGTGACACACAGTGTTCAGTAGACGGATCCTTTGCACAGTGAACTTGGGGCAGGACGAAAGGTTATGTTTCGTATCTTCAGTAGGATGAGAGCATGCACACGTTGAGGCTGGAAGGATATTGACATGATATAGATGGGCATTTAAACCAGAGAAGTTAAGACGTAGCTGCGTGTTGCATATGTTTCGGAAACGACTTCCATGTTTAAAGTAAGTGGGCTTTTTGTCAACATTTAAAAGTAATAGATTTAATTCAGACTTCCTTTGCAAAAACTGGTCAGACCGGTAAGACTTCCTTTGCAAAAACTGGTCAAACAGGTTCAGACATCTACAGGCCGCTTTTTGAGAAAAGGACGCGAGGCGCATTCTGGATTGACGCTATGATGGTCACCAAAATCTATTTCTGTCTGTGTAATTCTTTTATGTCATGCAAATTATGTATATAACGGAAAGCTGAGAAAGGATTTGAAGAAATTATACTGGCCTACATGTCCTTTGAACTTTCTGGGATAAAAACAAAGCTACTGATCCACACCAGTGACTCATTTTAGGGCACAGTGCACATGGCTTTGTGTTCGTCCCATATGTCCCGAATGGAATATTTTTCATGTAGCATTTACCTTTCAAGTAATAATATCTGTATCAAATTTCTTCCCAGTCGATTTAAGTTATTTACGGTTTTTCGTATAGAAATTAAACATTATGTTAGTCAAGCGTGTACGCAGTGTGACTTTTTTAATATCATATGAATGAGATGTTCTTTTGGGTCAACTAATGGACCACTTCATCAATATATTATTTGACAACAAATGTTACTTTAATACAAACTTCAATTCAAGAGACACACGCAGTCAATAGACTGGCATCTAACCCATTGTACCTTCATCAAAAGCCATCAAATATAACTTGATTAGAAAAGTAAATTTTTACGTGGTGATCAGTTTATTTTCAAGGAAGAGAAAGTCATCATCCAGCGGTTTATGTCCAAGTTAATGAATAATTTTATTTTAGAAAAATTGCATTTCTAGTTAAGTTCCCTCTGCATGAAATGATAGGGTCGTTAACTTTTTATTTACGACGAACTATTGTCACTATTGCAGTCCAATCATATCTCTCGGCTAGCAAGCATGGACCTTCTCACGGTAAATAAGAGGGCGATTCCAGAATTAGAGCCCAAACTGAGATTGTTTTCTCGGAAAGATTTGTCGCTAATTGTTAGAAAGCTGCATGAATAAAAGGACTGATAAGGAAGCAGCCATACCAATAAATAGGTATATGCTAAGAAACTCTGGTCTTAAGTAATGACATACATTTCGTTTGCAGTGCCTCCACTCACTCTGTTACCATATGAACGCTCTGTTACATTTGTCATGGTAACAGAGTTAACGGTAACACAGTAGACTTTTGAATTACTATTTTGGGTTAATGTCCTTGCCATCCCCACCACCATACGAAAAGTGACAGTTCAAAATGCTGCATGACAAGTGTTCAAATATCACATAACAAACGGAATCTTTTCTGTGTTCTCTATTTTGAAACCCTTTCTCCCCTTTCGTCGACATAACAAGGACCTTGGTCTTATGCATATGGTAGAGTGGACACTGAGTAAGCATGCTGACTAATTGGAAAACACGTGTACCTTGTTGATAAAAAGGTTGGCATGCTATTCTTAATTTTATTCTGTGCCATTCTGCAACCCATTGCCATTCTCTCTGTGAGTAGCGTCGAATAAAACTGAGACAGAATATTTATTTTTATATTTTTTTTTATTGTTGGTAACGAAGGAGTTTGGCATTAAGGAGAAACAAATATCTGAAAATTTCCAACAAATGAACACTCTATTGTGGTCAAGAGAACATGGTAACGTTAATAAGAAAAAAAAAAAAAAAAAAAAAAAAAAAAAAAAAAAGAAAAAACAAAAACAAAAACAAAACAAAAAAACAAAACCAAAACAAAACAAAAACAAAAATAAAACGAAAAAAAAAAACAAAAACAAAACAAAACAAAACAAAAAGCAAATCCAATCGATCGATCGAGATTACGGAGAATGAAAGAAATAGTAACCACCAGCATATATCATTGCTTTTGGCAATTACTCCTGTATTCCCTTGTACCCCAAATATCTTGTCAGCCTGTTGCCGAAAACGTTTCATCCAACTCAATCTTACTTTTAAAAGCGAGGGTCACTTATGAATATCTCCATATCCATGCATATTATTTTCTAGTATTCTAGTGGTTGTTTGTTTGCTGAACAAAGTACACATTTCGGTTGAAATGTTGATCGCGGGTAAAAAAATTCACGATACAGTGTAATTCATACATCATGTGATTTGTCGCAATGTGTGAACTGTGTTATATAATCTGTTGTCTTTCATCTTATATTAACCTCCGGACTACTTCTCCACATTGCATGTTGTACACTCACTCCAAAAATCAAAACATTAGTTCTCCATGCTCATGATCCTACAAGTGATCTCATAATTGTGTATGTGTATAAGAATGTATATATATATATATATATATATATATATATATATATATATATATATTATAACTTCAGCACGTGTCAACAACCACATTGAAGTGAAGTTAGTAGAGAAGTATGCAAATGTTGTAGTATTGTGATACACACCTAATAATTGTGACGGGATGTGACCCCAGACCCGCCGTCATGTTACCCACACACTGTTTTAAGGGGGCACGCATCCCGTCAGCATCCGTATATTGAATGAAGATGTCATAACCAAGGGCCCTGTCGTTCCTGTTTGAAGCTTTTCATATTATAGACGTATATGTCCATATTCAAACATAAGGGATACAAGCAGTTCCAGAACTGGTTATACATTGCATTACTTTGGGCGATACATTACATTTGGCCACGAGGTAATTACGTCATGTGACGTCTACCGACATCTTTATTCATCCTGTATTAAATATGGACCCAGGTCAAATTCTATTTGAGACACCCTGGCACACAACATGGCTGAACTGTCAAAACTGTTAAAAGAAGCTATTTTAAATCATGCTTATTTGAGCTGGGCTCTTTGGCTCTATTTATCTTCCGATGATTCAAAGGTAAACCCCAAGTGTTATAAAAAAAATGTTCATAAATGCAACATTTAAACTGCCCGTGCATGCAGCACAGTCCCAAAGTTAAATCGGCTGTAAAACTTCCGTTAGAACTGCACAGGTATAATTAAGTTCTTGAAGGTCAAGTGACATAGCCCAATACTTAACAGTAAAGGCCAATAGACATACGGGCATACAGTCGGCAAATCTGCTCAGGCAATACCCAATGTTACAAGTGGGACGCAGCTTGTTATCTTGCAGGTCTCATATCGGTCCTCAGCTGTCTTTAACTTCTACAATCGTTTTATTGGGTTGGAAGCCACTTTTATGCCATCTGCTGCTAAGCTTCAAGAATGCCGTTCAACATACTTAAATATGAAACTGAACATCTGGTTCAGCACATCCTGTTGGTTATTACGTAATTTTACCTTCCCAGCACCGCAGAAGCAGGCAAAATACTAGAAAAGAAGATTTGCTTCACAGCAACTATGTCTTGGTGCCTTCAAAATGAGACCTATTTAAGATTTACATTTTATGTATTCAACTAATTTGCATAAATAAAAATGCTATAATTTTGGTTCATGGTTCATTGGATGCACCTATGTCACAAACGTATGAATTGAAATTGGAATGGCACCTCTATCTACAATGGTTTTGGAGATATTCAGGAAATAAATTTTCTGTATTCACTTAATTTGCATAAATCAAAACGCTTGAACTTTGGGTCATGGTTCATTGGATGCTGCGATGTCGCAAACCAAAATTGAAGTTGGAATGGCACCTCTAGCAGCACACCTATTTCCAACTTCAAAAATCTCGAATATCGTCGAAACTATAATAGAAAGAGGCGTCATTGCAACTGGCACTGGTACAGTTATGAGTGTGGTGTACATATATATGAAGGATATATACAAAACTTGTAGCATCTGAAAATGTGCTAATAAAAAACATTTCACATTTTAAAACTTGAACAACATTAAAAGAAATTACTGAGACACACAGTTCCAGTGTTTCCTTATGCGGTGAAACCTCTCTACAGTGGGCACTCTTGGGACCCGAGGAAGGTGCCAACTCCTGAGAGGGTGAGCCCTTCTGGGCAGTATGGATGAGTATATATGTGTATGTACATGTACATTATTCATACATGCACATATACATGTACAATGTTAAGGGGATGTGTATACATGCGATAAAAAACTATCTTTGTTCCTTTATTACATAAACAAATTTTAACAGACGAAGTCATGAAACTACATGTACATGTACCTGAGAACTGAGACAAGCACTCTACTGTCTCAGTATTCCCTGTCTTGGCTATGAAGAACAGGCTTCATAATAATGTCACAGAGTGACATTAATGCAAGTATTTTGACATATTTGCTTTGCTTAAATTTTCCATATTTTCAGTGATTAATCATTTAAAGTTGAGACAAGCAGGTAAAACTGTAATCAAAAGCCAGTCGACTTTCTAATAAGTGTAAAAACCTCAGTAATACCTTACACTATTGTTCAGACTATCTGCTTCTGATCCCAAAGTGAGTGATAAACAAGAAACTCAGTAAGCAACAGTTTTCACATTCAGAGATTAGAATAATAAGTCAACTGGTAAAGGTTACAGGGACATTAAAACATGAAGAATTTTTGGAATGACAAAATGTCTGGGTTTGCACTCAGGCATAATAATCGGACGATTGGTGCTTAGGACAAGCCCACACCAAGTCGAGCATGGCTTGCAGTTCTTCGTTATCAGCTGTCGGGATTCACACGTAAACACGGTCCATTGACCATCATGTTGAGATTGAACAGGTTTTGTGATTGGGTTAGAGTTTTAAAATTTTGATAGATGATATTTAATATATATGCTTCTTAAAATTAAAAAAGATGTCTTAATATAGGCTTGTGAGCCTGTTGGCCAATTGTGTTCGATAAAATATGTTAAAACCAAAATTAAAAAACATCTAAAAATGGAAGTAAAAATTTGATATCTTCATTAGGCCTATAAACGATTCTTTAATATGATAATGTTGCTCTTTGCCAAAGGACTGGGCGCGACAACTCTTTTTTTTCCGTCAACTGTTTATAGTTTTAACACTTTAATGTGTCTGCATGATACAGGCTGTTTGTTCTATGTCACCAGAATGTTTTTCTTCCGTAAATTCCTGATACAAATCTCCGTAATTTGAAAGATTGGTATGTAGTTAATGAAACGAATTACAAGTGTTCAAATCCATCCCTACTATGTGCATGTTTTAGAACTGGGCCAAGAGCGGCCTGTAATGGCCTAATCAGTTTTGCTGGAAGTAAATTGAGTCATTTTCTTCATATTGTAATTTTCTCAGACTCCCACTCTGACTCCGATCATTTTTGTTCACCAAAATTTACTAAATCACTAATCCTCAAAGATGGCACTATAACAGATAAAGGAAAAATATAACAGGGAACAAATGATTACAGTGTCTAAACGTAATAAAATTTGTCCAGGAGACTCCAATGAAGGCAAAAAGCCGCTGCATGGGAGCCACCTGTTGGGCTGTGTGGTAAAAATTATATATTTACTAGGAAAAGCGGTTACATTGTATGTAGTTTCATAAGTAGAACACTGTATGCTTTAATACAGTCAAAATATGTTAGCAGAAAGAGAAGGAGATCCTTTATACGTGATCTTTGTTGGTGACGATTAGAGCAGTTTTCAATTGAGCAGGTGATATTGTAGTTATTTGTGAAAGTTGCTTTTATGTTTTAAGGAAAATCTTGTGCGTTATAACTGTGGACCTTTGCTTTTAATATTTCCAGAGTTCTGTTTCGAATGTCTACTTCTTAATGACGAATACATTTTCAGCAGGTGTAAGATTAATAAGTTATTTGAAAATCTGTCTTTGTTAGTGTATTATAATCATGAATTTGCGAAGACAAGTTTAATTGTATGTTGTGAAAGTATGCTGCCAAAAGATGGTTTACGTGTTTATAATGAAATTTCAGTTGTTCACAGGTATGAGAGTGAGCTCGTTAAATTAGTTTCAGGCTTTTTTTGGTTCTGTATGCTCGATGTAATTGTTTTGCCTTTTTTGTAGTTTGTCAAGTCATTTTCATTTGTGTCCCGAGGCAGAGATACCCTAGCTTCTCAGTATATTAATCGCTGGTCTAGTTTTGCATGGCTCTGTAAAACAGTCAAGTGTACAACACTGAAACCAACAAAATATATTTGTACGGTTCACAGAGATAGCTGCACCACTAAAACTGTAAATAGGTGGGACCACATGGTAGGCTTTAAGTGATGCAGAATGTCTAAACTTAAAAGATGGAATAACCATTTCTGGACAGTATCAAAGATGAAGTCAACATTTTAGTAACATCCTCATATTTATAATTCACGGTGTATGTGTCACATCACTGATACAGAATTTTCTGGATATGACATTTGTAAGGGTAAATCCATACCATATTTAAATGTTACACCAGACGAACCGTTGTAGTTGTGTCAAAACACCTTAAACTGTGACTATAGGCCTCATCTGAGCCAAAAGTAAACCAAACTTGGCATGAGAATACAATGACCTGGCGAAAACTTTCATTGTATTGGATTTTGAATAAACCCAATCAAAATAACAATGCTTTCTTCAAGTAAAGTGAATAAAACAGTTTCCTGAAATATTTGCCTACACTTGCATTTGTAAAGAAGCTTCCAATGCTTAGCTCTATTTACAAACACCACATAAATAGTGAGTGGAATGCCGACGCAAGTTATGGAAAGTTTACTGTAAAAGTGAACTGTTCTTTTTATTACAGTGTATTCTTTGTTCCTAATGTCCCAAGGTCGTCACAGTGTGCCATGGTTTTATTTTATGCTCTCGGTCAATACAGTCTGTTTTCTGTGTAGTCTGCAAAATACGTTTTGCTTCATAAGAAAACACAATATTCTCAGCTGGAATTGCAGTTTAAAGAGAGCAAATATGGGAAGTAATGGTAAAAGTTTGTTTCGTTCGCTGCTTTGCATCATTTCCCAAAACTTTGTAGCTTCCGTAGGTCCATCTCCTTGGGCCCTGTTGTGCAGCGCACTTAATTCTTGTGGACGGAAATTCACGGTTTACTCTTTTATAATATGTGTACAATCATACCGGAATTTATACAAGAATAAATATCTCTGTTTGGCCTTAATTTAAAGTCATGACGTTACCTTATATGTAATAATGCTAAAATTGAGTTACCTGATGACAGACTCAGACGGCTACCGTAGTAGCCGTCTGAGTCTGTCATTAGGTAAACATTGAGTCTCAATTGCACAACGCTTCCTTTATTTTTCCTTTAAGTCATACCACAGTGCCAATAAACTTGAGAGTATTTTGCTGAGATAGCTTATAATGCAGGCAGCCAATCACCAGCATGTAGCTCCCTCATTTACATGATGTCTCGGCTCGGAATTCCCAAGTTTCAGTTTCCTAGAATGAATCTCTAACGTGTTGTGCAATCCTTTTTCAGTAACTAGTCTGACCATCCTGGCAGCATATAAATTGTTACCTCATTGCTAAATGAACTTTGCCAAATCAGAGATGGGTAGATGGAACTCTTTCTAACGAAGCAGGAATGTAAATACATTATTCATTTTTCAGCACATGTTGTCTACTAGTTCCATTTTTTTAATCATAATGCCCGCTTTTGTGTCCCAGCGGTGCTTACGTTGTACGCTATTTGAGTAACTGATTGTGTACGTATTTTTTCAATTGTGTACTATGTTTGTGGTACGAAATAAAGATATAAATCTATAATATTTTTAGTAATAATAGCTAAAGCTAATTATTTCATTTTTTCCAAATGTGAAACCACGCTGGTTTGTTTCTACGTCCAACATGTAGGCCCAATATTTAAAAAAAAAAAAACGGATAGCACGGATCCGTAGTATAGTTTTGATGAATTTGTTTGGGTTTTCATGCTTAATGCTAATTACGATATGATGTTGGCTCATTCTTACGTGAACAGAGTTTGAGCCCTTTATATTAAATGGACTTGTTAATCTAAAAGTTTGCCTTTATGTTCCTTTGAACGCGTACAGTGAAACTTTAAAATGTTTTCACATTTGCTGCTTTAAATAGCAGGCTATAATTACTTCGAATGTGAGAAAATCGGTGCCACATGTTTGGTTTACGTAGTACGTTTTCTATCAAGCCTTTGTCAGCCATACCACATTCGGGATTCGCGCTCATGTGTTATGGCTGACCAAGACTGGGTATCAGTTCATTGGACCAGACTTACTTAGCCAAGATGTTACTTCGCCTGCGTGGAGAACTTCCAGATCTTCATGTCCATCAGAGTGTGCTGCAGGTCACTGCATAGTTGTCAACGAATTACATCAACTAACATATTGAAATTTGACGTTCAATAAAATGTTTATATAAGATTTATATTAGGTCGCATCAAAATAAATATCAACCACTGTATTAATAATATGCTACGCTGAGCTATAATGTCAACAAGTACAGAACCCCATATGATTTCACTTTGAAATATCTTACATGAACCAACTGTTAAAACGTGCATCATTTCTGTTATAGAAAATCAAGGAGGCTTATATCTCATGATTGAGATGCTGTGAATCGACCAAATGTTTATTTATGAATATATATATATATGTATGTATGTTTATATATATATATATAAATATATATATAAACATATATATATATATATATATATATATATATATATATATATATATATATATATATATATATATATATATATATATATATATATATATATTGGAAGATATGGCGAGTCCTTCATCCCACGTATTTGTGCACATAAGCTCATCTTTTAGCTTCATTTATCACCTTGCCATCTACACGTAATTATCTTGCTTTTATCGATTCCACCCATACTCATACAGTGCCGATTATTTAAAACCTGTCTGTTTGCGCCTGGCTCCGGCGTCAGCCGCTCACATCTATGCGCTATGGTATAACCAGTGTCCTATAGTGGTCACTGCCAGTGCACGCAAATTGTCCACGGCAACTGTGAACAGGATACGAGCTACAAATAAGAAATAAAAGTGTAAATGAACCCTAGAAAGTTAGGCACCTGTTTTTAAAAGTACCACAATAAAATAGGACAAGAAATGCTTTTAACAGAGTTTACCACAACAGTTTGGCAACGTAAACCATGGACGCTTTTTGTTTGCTTGCTGGGCACATTTTGCTGCATGTGACTAAAGCTGTGTGTTTTAGCCAGCCCAAGATGGAACGAAGCCTGTTCGCAAATTCTGAAGCGCCATCTAGTGTTTCGTATTCATGTAAACCCTTTTACACATGCACAGACACGTTTTGAATATTCAGTACAGTAATTGTGATAAAGTGACAATGGCATATTTGTAAGACAGATATTTCAGGTCCACACCAACATTGTTTCGAAGTAGAGGAAAATACAATTGATACACATATACTCAACATAATATCGCGCAAAATAACATTTTGCACCGGTCAAAACATTTACATACTACTAAGCAGTTTGTTTCTCTGTACAACGATTCCCATAAAATATACACCTTTACCTAAGTCGAATCAACGGTCGCTTATTTGATTAACTCGTAGGCTTCGCATCAAGCACCATATGTTACACAACGCTTGAAATCGTGGCGTTTTCAGTCATATATTAGAAAGTTTGCTTGACTGGTGCTGAACATTGCACAAAAACTATAAGCATTAAAGGCAGGCCTCATACGTATTCCAAAGCAAAGTTGACGGGACATGCTCTCCTCATTGACCTGGACATTGTTGAAAGATGGTCCACTTTTACGTTGGGTTGTAGAAATCACGTTTAAGTTGTACGCCTTGGGCTACCCACCGCTGCTATTATAAGATCAAAGGAGTTCTCATTAACATGAGTTCATGGGAATATATGCTCCAGTGCTTGTTTGTGTATTAATTTATGCCACATCTTTGTTTTTGATAATGTTTTCGTGAATTATCGTCTGCCTGCAATGCACGTGCTCCCTCTCTGAAAATTCCATGACGGTTCCTCTGCGTCAGTAATAATCACAATGCAAATACCAACTTGGAAAACTAACAGACGAAAATCCACAATAAAAAAACTTTTATATCACATCACTGTCGGAAGTTAAGTATCCATTTGAGTGCAACAAATTCATTATGGAAATAATGTGCACTTTAATCTTCAGCACCATTATAAACAAGAATTCGATTACAATTGTTCATATCTCACTCTTGCGCCTACCCATGTCGAGATTATAATAACTGTCGACGAACCCATTGTTGGTTAGTTCGCACTTCCACCACCAGGGTACATGGCAGTCCTATCTGTAAATGTTCCCATTTCCGGTCTCAACGTGACGCGCAAAGATCATTGGATCTATCTACGGAAACTTGTAATGGTTTTAAGTTCCCGATTTTAATCGGCTCCGGCGCCATAAGCAGCAAGAATTTTTAAATTAAACAGTGTGTGCCAGTACCTAAAAACGGAAGTATACTATGAAATCATACATAAAAAACAAAACAACAGATCTCGTAGCTATGTAAACTATATATGTTTTTCATATCATTGGGGGTAGGGAGGATTTTTTACGCATGGCGGTGCCCCGCGAATACATTTTCATTTAAAACTTAGTTAAAATGGTGTTAATATCAAGTTAACATTTTTTTTGTTAGAACAATATCTCTGTCACTGTTTAAGACTGAACTTAAAATACAGATAAAATTACAATACATCACCACAAATCATAAACAGTTTCCTTTTCTAGTTCTGTTGACATACAATAGACAATTCAGCACAACAAGTTTTAGTGTCTCTTCCTGGAATATAAGTTTTGTGTCTCTTGACGCTAGACGGGCAAGAGGGCCAACTTCAAAAACAATGTTTATGTCCCTGTGCACTTAGTGACTTACCATGTTTGATCTCGCATAATTCGAGTAATTTTCCACTTTCCTTCACTTTCTGGAATGCGTCTTCAAACCACCGAAAATTGATATCCTTACGGAACATCATCCCATAACCACCTGTTCCACAAGTTATCTGAGAACTAACTTTCTTAAGTCCCAGTGCGGCGCTTTGCGGTAGCAAGGCAATATCGATCTGAAAACATTTAACAACGAGTTTGCCAAAGCTTCCATTTCAATGTATAGTACAATCTTTAATTAAGACCATCTCCATTAAGAGACCGTTTCTATATTAAGACCACCAATTTACTGTCCCATTCTTGTTTATCTTCATTTTAATTGTATCCCCAGTTAAGACCACTCCCCTATAAAGACCACATTTTCCCAGTCCCTTAGGTGGTCTTAAAAGGGAGATTCCACTACATCTCGCATTGAACATGACAGAAATATGCAACCATTGGGAACCCTTTCACACTGTGCAGCAATTTTTAAAGTACATGATAGTTTTTTAGAATCTTGAATTTAATTCACCATTTCTCGTGTTATTAAGATAAGACAGCAAAGGATTTGTAACGATAATGTGAAACTGATGTCATCATTAATCGTAAGATGGGGGGGGGGGGCAATGCCTGACACTGTTGGTTTGAAAGGTTTTTATCCTGGCATGCACCAGGCATTTCAGAATATGTATGGCAATTGGGAGCAAATGCGGGGACTTTTTAAAGTTTCATTTACTCAATGAAAGGCGAACAAAAATCCTTGGATCAAATTACTGTGAACCATTATTCACAAACTGCAAAGGGAAATTTTGGTTTTAATTATTTTTGATAATTTATTACATTCTGCGTAAATTTCAAGGCGTAAGATCAGAATGTTAGCATGTTTTGTTATATTCAACTTTTCAATTTGGAATCTTCGAATATGTGGTGATTTGATGTTGGCGACGAGAGTATCTATGAAACTTTATCTTATACATCAATTTAAAAACACGTGAGAATCAAAAAACTACTATATTGTATGTACAGGCTTTTGTTATGTTCTAAGATTTCGCACTGTGTTGAACTTTCTTCACATTATCTGTCTGTCACGAAGTTAACTGGTTAAATACAGCAATGAGATATTGAAAATGCAAACGGGAATCACAGTTTGCTGCTAAATCAATTAAACTGGCTTAATAAATCATTGGATATTCACGCAAAAAGCACGTACATACCGTTCCTGACAAAACATAAAGCTTCAAGTCCTCGAATGTGTTCTTCAGTACAAATTTGGTGACATGTATGCCGCCCCTGGTCAAACAGTCGCGCGACAAATAAGATCCACTTTGAAATCCTGAAAAAAAGTAATTATGCCAAAATAAAGCCCGTACACAAGCAAGTGAAGTCACTCGCTGGAAAGCATTCCTATTAGACTCAGATCATTTGTTTTTCTTATCTGCACAGTAGGCCTACTTGATTTCGTTCAGGACCCCGTTATCATTAACAGCTAAAACGAAGCAATATTAGATCAAAGTCCTGTTGAATAATGAAGCTACACGAAAATAATGGCTACCTAGCGGGAAGAAGGATACCTTATAAAATCAACCGGCATGATAGACATTAGGTAGTGGATCTTGCCCCCAGTCATTCTTGGAGCACTCTGTACGTTGAAGCTGCCAGCCCTTTTAATCATAATTGATCATGTGGACCCCCCCCCCCCCCCCTTTGAGGGGCGGGGAGAGGAGGCTGTGTATTAAATCTACTTTGTGACGAGTTCTGTAGGTGTGAAAGAAAGATATTCTATAGCAGAAAACAAATTAAAAGTAGATTCATGTGTCCATATGTAAGATACGGGGTATTACCACAAAATGTTCATATGATTTCGTATTAGCAAATCTCTATCTGAAGCATTTACCAACAAAAGAAAATAAAAAGCAAAAAGCACCTCCTCCCCCGCCCGCCCAAACGGAAGACAACTGTAACAGTCCTGTGCTCACCTCATCTTGGACACAGAGAATAAGGTAGTCCTGTGACCGTTGGAATAATATCAAGATCGCCTTTCTTTATGACTATCATCATTGTTTGCAATGTCAAAATCTTCACTCAAACAACTCTGGAGTCTTTAGTTTTGGAATGAAAAGTGACAAGACCCAGTATTACCAAGATATAAGCCAATATGTCAGTGTGACCTTTCAGAGCCACTCGAGGTTAACATTATCAACACCAAAAGAAACCCCATAGGTACTTTCCCAATAGTGTTTAACAGTATCCATGCCATATCCTAAGATCCACCATTACCGAGATAAAAACCAGTATTTTAAACCTGCTGCTATCCCGATATTAACATTGCTAACAGGTGCATGAACCCTAACCAAATAATTTCAACCAATCATTAAAAATCACGATATGCCAGGAGCGCCATGTAGTGAGCAAACTTCATACAGATTGAGGCCAGGTGCCTTGCCGCCAAGTTTGAGAAGAATTTAACATGCGGTTAGGAAAGAAAAGCCGAAAATAGCAAAAACACTAAACATTCATTAAAAAGATTCCCCAAAATTGAAGCACGACCTGGTGAACAAATTAAGGTTTTAGGGGTCTCTAAAAGTTTTCCTGAGCAATTGCAAAGTAATCGGCCAGGTAGTTCCAGAGAAGTTTATGCATTAAAAAAAAAATCATTAAAAAAAAAAAATGAAATTCACGGAAGCGTGGCCACTTTAATAAACTTCGTAAAAACTTACCCAAAGAATTTCTCCCCACATTCGAACTGAATATGACATTTTGGACAAAAGTCAAGAATGTAAATACCATTGTAGTCCCCATCAACGAACATTGTAATCAACAGGAATGTACGCACTAACCGATTAGCAGCCGATTTGAAAAATTCATGAAAAGCTATGAACCGAAGTATCAGCACCTAGTGAACAAATTTTGTGAGCACATGGTACACTTACATCACGTTTAAGCAAACTATGAAGGACTGTTTTGGAGGAGAGGTCGATAATGGCGAAATTACACAAAAATTTATTAAAAATCGAAAAAGTCTCCGCACAACCTGGCGCACAAATTCAGGTCTAGGGCTATTCAGACATGCTCCTATGCGGCTTCAAAACAATTAGCCAAGCAGTTTCAGGGGACAAAATTTACAAAAAATATATTTTCATAAATCATAAAACTAAGCGTGACCATTTGAACAAACTTAGTAGAAATCAACCTAAGTTTTAAGTTGGATGTCGAACTGGCTACTGCTTTCGAAGAAGTCGAAAATGTGAATTGTAGACGGACGACGGATTATCCTGTAAGCTCAGCTGAGCGCAATTCCAAATTGACCACAATCTTATTTTGAGTGACCAAGGACTGCACATCTCAGACTACTAGTATCGTAACTGTTAACTTCCATTTCTTTTACCTATTACATGACTTTGTGGGTAAAATGAATCCATAGAACCATTGCGGGTGTACAAGAAGGCTGGCTCTTCCTGGATGTACATGGCTGCAAAATTGTAGACTAGTGATCGGCGTTTCGTTTTGAGATAACCATGGCAGGCATCAAACCACTGTTGATCTAATGCTGCAAGAGCGAAACATGAAATCAGTGATATCGTTCCTGAAATTGATAATATCCACTAGATTAAATTTGGGGGTTCTAAAGCATAAGTCTGTAAAAATAATGAGTATTGCATTGAGAAAACACATTAAATTTGATCGATTGTAAATGACATAATCATATGCAATCCTGGAACAAGTAATAAAGTATCTCATAGATGGATGCATCTGACATGTGCAAGAATATTGTTTTTGCCAGGAAAACGAAATGTTCGCACCTGTATAATTTTAAAAATGAAATCTTGCACAAACATGTTGTACCTTATACATCTGTTGATAACGCGTGAAAGTACGTAAACCTCTCCTTGGCATAAGAGCAGACGACAACCAGGTTTTTACCGCTTACATATATCATTTGAACGTCAAGCGTAGGGATTCTAAATCAGGTACCTGCCGATCGTTCTGAGATATCATCCCAACAGCTGTTGCTGTCTTTAATATACACCGCCTCACACCTCATGCCTGCCGTCTGACACACCTGGTTCATTATATCGACACCTAGTCCTTGAAGTTCGCCAAGTTCATCGTCCCTTTCCAAGAAACAAATAAGTATTAATTCCCCATGCATCTGAACATCTGACACCTTGTGGCATACACTTGCACGTGGCATAACTTTGTGTATGAATCTGTTTTGTGAAATATTTGTTAATAACAGTTACCTGCCCGTAAACAGGTACATCTACATTGTTAAGCATTCTCAAATCAAATGCAACATATTCGTTGTTTTTTATATCCAGCTTTGAAATATGTTTATGAACATACCAGTAGCCTTTACATGTGACATTTTGTTCATTCAAAATCTTGTTAGTCATAAATCACAACCATAATGAACTGTACTTATAATAATTTACATTAATCAAAACTACATCATAACAAACTTTACCACATATATATCCTGTAAACCTTCACACAGAAGGCATCTCTATCATGATACGTGTGCATGCCAAACCACTGATGTTGCCGTTTGAAACATGACCTTTGGCAAGTAGCGCCACCTGGGGGGGGGGGAACTTGGCTATTTTGGCTGTCCTTTGGTCATGGTGCTAGCAGGACCAGAAATAGTCAATGTCACGATGGGATACCCTAGCTTGGCATCCAATTATCATATAGAGCAAGTGGAACACCGACATCACACAAATATTAAAAGACATCGAAGACGGTGACTAATGTTACATGCTCAGCTGCAACTGAGCTAAATCAAATGATCCTACAATGACTAACTCTGAGAAACCGCAGAATGAAACGTTAGTGGATCGACAATAAGGCTTGAAGTCATTCATGTTGATACATATATATATATATATATATATATATATATATATATATATATATATATATATTATAATTAAAAAATATCTAACTAGATGCAGTATATCTGTAAATATTTGGAGATATATGTAATACATCAGTAAAAAGGCGTTAATTAAATATGTAAATATAATTAAAGCATTTTAAAGGTATGTTTATTAAAGCCAGTTTTTGTCTGGTGGGAGGTGAAATTTCTTTGTGAACGAAAGTTATTGGCAGCGATTTAAAGAACGTTGGAAAGCGCTGAATAAATCAATAGCGGACCACCGATACAAACATTGTTGAACTCACATATATTGATATGGTGGCCAATCAGGGGCGAACCCAAAGGTCCACACGGTTTTGGGAACACCGCTGAGAGACGCTGTATTTGGAAGTTGGAGAGCTGCCCTGAAACAGGAAAAAAAGCGCATGAAAAAGCATCGCTCAAGTGACCTGACCTTTACACGGAATCTTTTACACCGCAAGAAAAGAAGACCAGTACACCCTCTGATGTTTTACGAAACTCTTGCTTGGGATGAATAAAGATTAGCTAAATTTGGAACTGCTTTCGGCAATAATTCGATGCTTGTTAACAATATAGTTGATTACCGTTCTCTGAGTCTTTCGCAAAGTTTTCAATTCACAGCAACACGGTGTGTCGTTGAGCATATTAATTGTAAACTTAGGCTTACCAACGACTGATTGATGGCCATAAGATTGATTGCTTCATGTGATACAGTGCAAACCGACGGACCATATTACAAGTCCACGTGTTTGTTTCCAAGCATAATATGCTCGGTGTTCTCTTAATGCCACGGTGATCATGCCAGAGGACACCAACATTGTGATTACTTTATTTCCGAAAAGTTTATTAGCTTTCAGCGCTAGGATAGAGTTTGAAAGTATGATATTCCGTTATAGGACATAATTATGAACGAAGTAAAATCAGTAAAAACACATGTTCAGGGACTCTTTGGGGGTGGGGATGATGGTGGGTGGAGACACGGGACCATATGCCCTCCGATAACGATTTACAACGTTTGCCTTTCAAACTGAATTTCTCTTTGAATCGTTATAAATACTGTATGTTGTGCCCAGAATTGCTCATAATGGACCGTTTGACGTGTATATTTTCAGAACTGTTGGAAAAGGCTCCTCGGACCCCTCGTTGTTAAATTTGACATCCAGGACTCCACACCGCATGAAATGAAAGGCGTTTCACCATGAGCTTAATTGGCGTAAACAGATTTAAAAAAAAAAAAAAAATAATAATAATAAAACGAACGTGACAGTACTGTGCTCAGCTGACCCTGCATGCACAGACTGAAGAGTTCATGTGAACTTCAGAATAATGTCAAGGTCACTTTCGTCTACGACCATCATTACTGTTGCTTACATGTACATATCCCTTTACCATTTTTTCCTAATTGTGATAGTTAAAAATCAGACAATGACAGCACGACCATGTATTGAACAAATTTGTGGAGATTAAGTCCATATACACTTCTAGAAAGTTTGAAGAGGATCCCATTTACAGCTTGGGAGAAAAAGTTATGAAAAGCAAAAATACAAAATTCTTTAGAAAAATTAAAAAGAATCACAGTGCCACCTGTTGAACGATTAAGGACTTGGGGTCCCCAGAAATGTCCTGTGGAATATTAAAGTAAGTGGCTTGGTGACTTGGAGAAGAAGATTTTTAACATTTCGTCAAAAAATGAACATGAAAGTGTCTTTTAAAATCATTAAAATATCATTAGAGTGTGGCAATTTAAACAATCTGGTACAGACCCACCTACGGTACATCCCCACCAAGTATGAAATGAATCTTGTTGATGGTATTGTAGAAAAAGTCGAAAATGTGAATTTCAATTGCAATCCCCATTGACTTGCATAGTTATCAATAGGAATATAGACATTATCTACAAGTGCCCAAATAAAAAAAATCGTTAAAAATCAGGAATTCAGAGTATCACCACCCAGTAAAGAACACCAAGTTTCAGCTCAATCTGAAAGACGATTTTGGAGAAGTTGAAAATGGCGAAAACACGAAAATTTGTCAAAGAAAAAGACAGAAAGAAAAAATTGCAGCACCACGTGTTGAACACTTAGGGTATAAACGTCTTAAGAAGTGTCCCTGTGCAATTTCGAAGCAATTGGCCTGGTGGTTTGGGAAAAGATGTTTTAAATGAACAAAATATTTTGTAAAAAATCTAAAAAATCATTGAAGAGTGACCATATGATCAAATTTTATACAGACCTACCTGTGGTATCTTTCGCCAAGCTTGAACTGAATGTGGTTAAAGGTTTTGGAGAAGAAGTCGAAAATGTGAATCACTGTTGCATGCTCCCTTAACTTACATCTTAATCAGTGGGAATGTATTCTCTAACCGACATGTACCAGAATAGAAAAATTCGCTAAAAATCAGGGATCTGCAGCATCACTATGCAGTTTCAAAGCAATTGGCAAGGTGCTTCCGGAGAAGATTTTGTGAAGATGTTGACCAACCCCCCCCCCCCCCAAAAAAAATTCATAAAAATCCAAAACTCACTGGAGCATGACCACTTTAATGGTTTTGGAGAAGTTGAGAATGTTAATTGTAGACGCCGACTGACGGACCATCAGATAGTCGAACGGACTACGGATCACGACCACCCACCATATAAGTCAGCTGACTGACAGGTTAGCTAAAAAAAACATAGATGGTATAAATGCACCACCCACGCTACCTGAATCGTCGTCGTTCAATGGTCTACTCTATCAAGCGACATTTAATTATGCCAGCGGAGCCTAGTGCCGGCACAGATGGCCTCATAACATCAATTAGACCAAATGGTTCCCGGTCGAAATATATCAGCAGCACATTTCACTAATGACAGTTGTACATGCTCTGAATTTTTCATGACTGATTCAGCATGTTGAATGTGCTGTGAAAGATGAATTTCTGGGCAGACGACATTTGCCACTGCAGACCACTTACAAATGATTTTGGAGGGATGGGACCTAGATGTACAACCTATCAGTTACTTATTCCATCAAATTTTGTTATAGGCCTACTTATGCGCAAATGGTTTCAAACAATTGATGTTTGTAGGTAAAATTCAGCCATAGTTCATTTTTTTAGTTTGTGACTCTATACATACCCATCGGAAGGTTTAATTTGTCCAATTTCAGTTTTCACCCGTTTGTGTGTTGCCACTGAGAAAAAGGACAGAGCTGAAAGGAACGAATGGATATTTTTCCTAAGTGGAAATTTTGAGAAATAGATTTAACGAAAGAAAGTTGAAATGATCAAATTGGAGCATGCATAGAAATTGCCAAAAAAAGCAACGTACATGCAAATATTCCTGGATATGACGTCATCGGACCGTGATTCATGCAGTTGGGTCACTAGGCTCCGCTGTGGGGTGTGACATCCGGTGAACATGGGTTTTGAAGATCTTACCTTGTGTTGGGTGGCATTGTCGGATCTATCCAGAGTAATACGGCAAGTATAAATGCAGCCACCGAAAACAATAGGGCAAAAAAGGCGAATGTAAGTGCTAATTTGCCACTCATGCCGAAATTGGCTTTGATCGAAAAATCTGAAAATAATATAGCAAAGAAAATTGATTACAAGGTTTTCAACTGTCCCGATTTTTCAGTGATGTCTCCAAAAGCTCTTCACATTTTTCCAGATGTTCTCCTAATATACCAAATATAGAACAAAATTTCCCAACTTAAAATAATTTCAACACTGTTTCCTGGAAACCTGTGTTTGGAAAGAAAGAAAAAGCAAACAAAAAAATGTGAAAATATGGTTTGTTCGGGGATCAAAGTTGTCGGGTAAAAACCTGACATTTGGTATTCTTCACTCACATTGTTCCTGCTCTGTGTATTAAGATCCGAGGGAAATCGGGGTAAATTGTAGGATTTGAAGTTCTTGCCTAGGGGCTGCGTCATTGGTGGGTAGGACAGTCGATTGGGCCTGATAATGTACTCCTGATTTGAGCCTATCGGCACTTGTACGCAAAAATTAAAGTCAAATCAAATGTATCAGCTTTTAGTGAGTAGTGTATTCGTAGCTGCTTTCCCAAATACCACGAGCACTAAATTAGTAATGTTTCACATTTATGCATAAAATACACACAGCATATTGTACCTGGATTGGAAGAATACATGGTCTGCTCCCGGTGTATCGTGGCCAACAGATGACAGCACAAGTTCTGAACCAGAAGGGAAAATGCGTTTTCAGTGAGAACAGGGGACTGTGCTCCGCCGTGCTAAATATCAACACAACACCAGACTCCCCAATGTTCAAAAACGCAAACGGCCTGTGATCATTTCCAATCAGTGGCGACAAGACACATCAATGTAAAGTGTTTGCCACATGTTGTCACTTTAAGGTCACTTACACAGTCTTTCAACCTGACAATGCCCCGTTGCCTTTTTATTGCTCATTCAAGGCGGCAGTGCCATATTGTCTTTTAATTGATACAGATTGACTATCAAGGTCAAATGTTACATAAATCTGAGTTATCCAATGAGATTTATAGTTGTTCTCCATAATTATAATTGTTGTGTCTGGGAAAAGCAGCTTGGAAAACACTGTATTAGATATATCCATATGTTTGAATATTTACATGAGAACAACCCACTCTTAATTAGATATCCGCTTCGGATCATTACTTGCTTTACCGTGAATCTTTGTTCAGTAAGATATTACTTTATGTGAATCAGGTATCCCGCACTTAATAACCAACAGACTGATCGGCCTAACATCCATCTGGCTGTGATGTAGTGCCCTTTGGATTGAAATAACACTGCACAATGTACCCTATCCATGCCAAGAAAATAAGTTGACCAAGGAGATGCAATCTTGATAGGTTTTCTCTGTATTTTTTTTTGAAGAAAAATGTTTCGATAAACGAAATATTTAACTAAAAACGTTACGCAGATGACATTACACATCGCCCTTTTTGAACATTTCAGCAGGAAAGGGTTCAATTATCATGTGCACAGTGGGTGTCAGCGTGTCCGAAACAGATAAATCGTAATGCAATATATTTATGTCCAATAACTTTTAACAATTGATAATACTTACAATAACAAACTAGCCTGTGACAATTTATTTTAAGACGTAAGGTACAGAAGGTAAGACAGTATACTACCAACTGATTAGTTGATCGTAAAAGAGCAAATGTATACACTATGTCAAGTATAAACCATAATTTAAGTGAAATGATACTTTTCCAAAAAAAAAAAAAAAAAAGTCATGCTGCAGTACATTTAATACATGCTGTTTGTTTTGACAAACTTCATTTCTATGAACGTAAAGTTGCAACAGTTTGATCTGTCATGACACGTAATCATTTTGCCTGTAATTGCAAACAAGTTACAGTGTTAAGTAGTACACTTCTTTGGAAATCCAAAAGATTTTGCACAACATTTTGTCAATCAGTAAACGCTGAATCTGATACGACACACACACACACACACACACACACATATATATATATATATATATATATATATATATATATTTATATATATATATATATATATATATTCATATATGTTATGTGTATATGCGTGTGTATGTGTGTGTAAAGTGTGTGCTCCTTTAAAGTCCAGAATTCATGTTCAACTTTTGGCTCTGACCAAAGTAAATGTTTCCAACTTGATCATACTTTTATATATTTTGAATTAAGATAAAAACAGCAAAAGAACAGTTTGCACCTTTGTAATAGTTTGCCACAGACTTAATGTCTCAAACAGGTAATTCCTCACCGGCATGTGCTGCACTGCGTTTTTGCATGATAATTTAATTGTTGTTTGTGGTCTTTGTGAAACGCTTTATATGTTGCATTTATATTATCAACATTGAAAAATATATTGTCTGTGAACCTATCGTTTACAACGAAACAAATCACAGAGTAAAGAAAAATGTCACTGTGTCAGAACGTCCGCAACGTTACTTTAGTGGTAGAAGTCAATCAACTTTTTTGTGGTTTAATATGGTTACAGTTTCTCAGTTTCTCCATAATGCAGTATCAAGATCCCATGTACGCCAGTATCAGAAATAGATAAGGTATGTTCAATATGTAGTGCCTAGTTTGAGAAAGATTGTCTTATAAATTATGACCCCGCTACTTTTACCCAATTACGCTGTCAACTTCCAATACATTTATTGAAAAAACAAAATTTTGCAATTTTCCATTTGCACGCCAATTTTGCAAACCCAAATTTCCATTCAGTTACTCGTATATTCCACTCCTCCATGATCACACTTTTCAATGGAGGGGAGTAACGGAGTGGAATTTTTCAAAAGCTGGTAAGCCAGGGTCAGATACACCATATGGAATATCACACATGTCACAGCTGGAGTTCCTATGTTCGAACTATATAGAACATGTTCTATTTAAGAACTCTAAGTAAACCAGTTTAGAAAAAAAAACAAACAAACAAACAAACAAAAAGAAAAAAAAAGAAAAAAAAACAAAAAAAACAGTGGCTATGGAGTAATAAAATAAACGCATATTTATCGTTAGGTGATGAAATTAAACCTCTTGCCAGAAATTTGAGGCAAACTGAGGGCAATATTTACATTGAGTAGCAGTGTGCTTGATTTTTCTCAGGTCAGGTTTGCTCTTAAACTCAAGCCATGTAAGTCACCAGACTGAAGACAGGAATATTTCACGCTACATCTTCAGATCCAGAAGAAATGAAACAAACAGACCTCTAGACATTGAACCAGAAACACATAACATGCGTAACGTACCTCTCACGCGTTTCATAGAAAGCGTTACTGAAGGCGGTTTTCGCTGTTTCCGCGTAATACCATACTCTTACTCCACTGAAACTTCTTTCAGTCATTCTGATAGGAAGTGTGGGTTCAATTACTAATTTTGAAAAAGCCAAATGTTCAGTCGCAACTGTTCACTTTACTAGTGTTTGGTTTATGATCATTTTGAAACTAATTGTTTGTCACTTGAGTTAAAAATTTCATCACATTCCCAATTAAGACCCCATATACTAATTCAACGGATAATACATCAGCATAACCTGATACAAGATGATGTATCACCATAGCCTGACATGAGATGATGCATCACCATAACCTGACACGAGATGATCTATCACCGTAACCTGACACAGGATGGTGTATCACCATAACCTGGCACAAGATGATATATTACCGTAACCTGACACAGTAGGGTACATCACCATAGCCTGACACGAGATGATCTATCACCATAACCTGGCACAATATGATATATTACCGTAACCTGACACAGTAGGGTACATCACCATAACCTGACACGATATGATGAATCAGCAGAACCTGGTACAAGATAATATACCATCATAACCAATTTTTCAGTATATTGGGAAGTGTTACGTATATGTAGTTGATATATCACTAAGTACATACCTTCAACACCTTTGGGAAAACCTTGTCCGTCTAGAAATATCTCAGCAAAAAGATCTTTTTCATCTTTTTCAACAGATTCACTCTCTGATTGTGTGGATTCCTTTTTATCTGTATCAGTTATATCAACAGGCAAATCGTACAACCCCATACCTACACTGCTTATTCCACGAGATCTGTCAAGTGATGAGGACATTTATCAGGTACTTTGTCCGGGGAGATAGTGAAGCATATAATTTAATCATGACGACTTCATAGGTTCCACTATTTGCATCGCCCCCAGGTTGCGTTTAATTCTTTCCCAGTTGTAATGTTACCTTGATCGTTAAACCGCAGGTGAAGGTTCGCGGATTGAATCCAAATTATAGATTAAAATATATATCAGCCAAAACAGTAACAGATCATCCGTCTTCAGACGCATGAATTTAGAATGAACATCTTCTTAATGTTCTGGTTCTGTGGGCTCAAAACACAACACTTCTGGCCAGTAAACATTTGACGGTTCTTCCTAAGAATCTATTTTACAGCTCGAAAAGTGTCAATCATTAAGATGCCTCTGCGCAAATATGTAAGTCAAGCTAAATATCTACAGCACCGGTGGCCAAGACACCAATAAAAACAGTTTTATGTATGCATAAAAGCAACGACATATTACCGTTAGATTATCATAAATTCTATACAAACAATAATATCAGATTCTTGTTGCATGTCGTGCTTCTTTCCCTATTATACTAACATGAATAGTTCATTCACTATGTCATTATGGACAGCACTACTAGTTTGTATTGAAAATATGTTAAACGTTCTGATTCTATAACCTACATTATATATGTCTGTCTCTTTCTGGACAAAGTATGCAATAACTTTTTCACAAATTACAATTTTAAATTACTAGTCTCTATGACATAATTAGAGTCGCTGAACGACACATTAGTTCTGTCAATAACTTTATACAACTGTATTTTTTATGCGCATTAGAGCTCAGTGAAGCAGAAAAAGGCATCAGATAAAACAAAATACGAAGCCTGCCGTGTAATATGAACATAATTATTTGGATGTTATTACAAACTTAAACGAATAATATTTTGAAAACTATATTTAAAGGACGAAAAGCTATCACCACAATGTGATTAGCCATGTGACTGTACATGTGAGATCCTACGTGGAGTTCCTCAGAGGTAAAATACTTGAGCCAGTGTTTACAACCTTTTTGACTGCCTTTTTCTCCTCTATGAAGAAGTTAAATGTCACATTATATTTATTCTGACAGCTAAAGGCATAGGAGGGCGATTTTGGTGTCGTTTGCAAGATTTTTCCCCTCTTCCTCGCACAGATACGAAAATTTTAGACTAAGCGATGATTACTTTAATTGTCATTGCGAAAATGTGGTAACTAGTGGTCGTTATGCACTTTCTGGCTATGGATATCATGAAAACTACAATTAAAACCATGGCATCTCGGTATTTCGTTGTTGTAACATTGTTCTAGCCATTGATTATTCTACAATATTTATGCAAGGCACAAATCATGCACGAAAACGTTGCAACTTTTTGTGTTTTGCGAGGTATTGCACTATATTTTAGTATTATACAATGGGATTCCCTCATGGTTGAGTGTGAGCAGTCGTCCAATTCTGCATTAAAGTCTTTCAGTGGGTTTATTCGAGCCACAAATATATGCAAAATATGAAACGTAACTTGAGAAAACTTTTTACGTGAAGATTTTCCAGGGCTGTTCCTGAAAGACACTCTGTGTAGCATCTTGCAATGCATTAACCTGTTAATGTTAAGTTGGATGTTGAGTCCACATCTTCCTTTGCGTACCTAGGGAGCAACGTTTGGTGACGTTAGCCATTGTTTCTCCATTTCGATATACTGCCACTTTAAAATTTTTAAAGGTAATTTGAATCTAGAATCATTACAGATATTCAAATAAGCACCACTATTGGCGTGACTGACACTGGAAGAGTTGAGGGTTTCATCAGACATTTTCATGTTGTATCACTGCATATCCAGACACCAACATCTCCGGTCACACTGACACAACAGATTTGCTTGCGGCATAAATTGTCCTAAACGGCAACAATAGGCGCACATCTCAAGTAATCAAAAGACTTGAACACTGCTTGTGTTTTCTGTGCTAATGAGACAGAACATGGACAATCTAGGCTAGTTCAAATTCTGTTCGGCAAAGACAAGTTTTCCTTCAGGGTTTGTGGCGTGAAAAATGTAGGTTCCATAGCTGAAGATAGTTTAAAAACAGCTACAAGGGATCTGTTTTGTATATTTTTCTTGCACTCATTATTATGTTAGTTACAATTGGTTTGTTCATGGGATATTTTAGTGGGTATACTATTTATAACAATAAGAATAACGGTCTGGTGAATGAATTTGATCCCATGAAAAACAGACACTAAATGAGGAGAATATGTATGGTCAGTTTTTCTTTATAATGCATCGTTCCACTAGATGCGTCCTTAAATATGACTTAAAATAATTGTGTAAACATGGGCAGACAGATAGAAAGACAAACCGATGGATCGCCAGATTCTCTGTGTAAATACCGATAAAATCTGTCAGTGTGAAAAATCAACGGAAAGGCAGCTTGAAAGCGTGATAGCGCTCCCCTTTGTACTGAATTGCTCTGCTCCTCACCAGGTTCAATAGGCAAGGGCAAGAACAGAAGGTCCAAGAACTGCCTAAAAGAGGGCACCGCAGTCAGTGGAGGGCTTGGGTTGTGTATTCCCATTACTTTACATTGTAATTTGCAACTTAATAACTAGAAAACTACGGCACATAGAAACACCAAATTTCAAACAGTAAATCTAGAGGCACAACTAAATACCTCAAAAAATCATATAACCACAGCTACAAAAGTGACTGGTTTATTCAAGGTTGCTCTGACATACAAATTAATGGGAATACACAGATCTAGCCCTCCAAATGTTTGTGTATTCAGTTGTGCATTGGGGTGAATACACACCTTAGAGCTAATTCTGACCATTCCTATTCACGCATGCCATTGGTATCTAACAATATTATTTCACATGTGTTTACTTATTTGTTGTTTATGTATCTATGCACGTATCTGTTCAGTTACTCATTCATTTCATCCCTTCAGTGATTCATTCAATTTATTAGTGCTCAATCTTAACCTCCCGTGACTGGGGACCTACAATTCCGCATGGAAAATCGCTTGTCGATATATTGCTGCTGAATAATTCATCACAAAAAATATCTACTAGAGTTGAGTTTAATATGTGGACTTATTTCTTAGCAACTGTAGGATCTCAGTTGTCGATACTTTGCACAGAAATGCTACATTCAATCTACAACGGAGCAAGACGGGCGCGCTACCTGTCTAGCCTCGCAATGAGATGAAACCAGGTGGAGCACTGTCACCAATTTTATTTAAGATATTATGACGAATTACTTATTCAATTACAGTAATTAGGTTTTGGGTGTTATGTTGGGAACACATTTGTAGGGACAATTTCATGTGCCGACGACCCTACTTTACTTGCTCCATCCAAAAATGCTTTACACAGCATGTTTGTCTGTACTGAATATAGCAAACAGTTCAGGGTTTTGTTTAATCCACCAAAGAGCAAAGTTTGGTGATAACGGTTTTCATGATGATTTTATAACGGAAGTTGGAGTCATAAAGTGTGTTGACTATGACGTACATCTCGGTAATAAATTAGGCAATGACACCCTCAAAAACAGATTGACCACGCCTTCGGAGACATGTTTTTTAGGTGAAATTTACTACTGGCTCAGTTTGGGAAAGCCTTTCCTGGCACTAAGTATAGACTTTTTAAGTCTTATTGTATGTCTTTGTATGGACGTGCTCTTTGGGATTTCTCCAATCTTTATATCAGTAAGCTATACACTGTCTGGACAAAACGTATTCGTCGAGTGCTTGCTATTCCAAGTAATACTCATTGTAATCTACTCAATGTATTATGTGAACAACTTCCATTGATTCGCAACTTCATATCAGGCTTTTGATTTTTTTGGTTATTGTTAAAATGGGAACAACTGATGTCTTAACGTATGTGGTAAGCTTGCTATCAATGGAAGTCGATCCAAAGCATGTCATCGTTTAAATTCCATATGTGAAAAGTACCATTCCCTAAACTGAATCTTGGGTTTCTAGAAGTATGTGACTCTGTTTGTATGGTAGTCCAGGTGAGCATTGATCTAGATTAAATCACATCTCCAAGTATCATAGAAAAATGATATGGTTGCGTCACCGTAAAGATTTCTCATTTTTCACTATCGAAGAAGCGAATGATATTATTTTCTGCCTGTGTACGGAATAATCATTTATTTATTTACTTTTTGATATTCTTCACTACATTACTTTTATTGTCAGGAAGCAAATTACATACACCTTCCTGCAGAATAATTGTGTAAACGTTTTTTGTACCAATTAGTACGAACAAAGATATATATATATATATATATATATATATATATATATATATATATATATATATATATATATATATATATATATATATATATATATATATATATATATATATATATATAATGGCAGCTAAAACCAAGTGTGCTTCGTGCAGAAACTGTAAATAATTCGTCCGTTCTCGCCCAATGCGTGCTGCTGTTTACAAATCTTGCTTTTCTCTCGGCAAACCACCATGAGTCCACAGTCTACGTCAATCTCAACCGTAGGAATAGCTCACTTCAAAGAAGTCTATGTTGATGACAACAGCATACATTTTTGCATGTGACAATTGAATAGGTATATCAAGTCAACTTGAACGTCATTTGAAAGGTAATTGGTTTAAACGTATTTTATTATGGCAAACAACAATTTTGTATATATCAAATAATTTGCAGCAATTGCGAAAAGGGCAAGGTCCTATATTAATCCCTCTTGCAGAAACGGGAACTATACACAGGACACGACATGACACACACATGCTACATGAACGATCAATGTTCAAATTTGTCCAGTCATGCAACAGGAACAAGGTCAAGAACACGCTTACAGCAGACAAAAGATCGATACAGGGGCATACTTCAGATAGTTTTATCCAGTAATTTGTATTCATTAAAATTGCAAGATATATAGATATTCTAAGAAGCCTACATCAACTTAACCAATACCATGTGGCAAGAAAACGAGAAGACAGAATTATATAATCTTGAACCGCCGAAAACATTCCAAAATGTTCCTAGAGCGTACAGACTGGAGAGCCGTACAAAGCCATTTGTAAAGAAAAAGGAACATATTTTGAGACAGTTGTATACAGCTCTAAACGTGCCACAGTATATAATAGGCACGAGAAGATATAGTGCCATGCATCTCCCTAAGCTGCACCGCACTGGCACTTTAATTAGATTAACTTTCACACCAGTTTTAACAAGCTGGGAGTTCAACGGACTGCTGCCCAAGCGTAAAATGTGAAATAAAAGCATATCTGCTTCCAAAATTATACAATTCCGACACCGGATTCTGCCGAGAAGAGAATTCAAATTAAGATGATATGAGTGCATCAAGGTTTGGAACAGGTCTACGTTTATGACAACAGCATGAAAAGAAGGCAGATGATAACTGAATCCGCCTCTCTAAAGGATAAACTGTTTGAATGCTATTTGCCAGGATGACATTTCAGAGCAAGCATAAATCAACTCAGATAAGCTCAGTTTTTCAGCTACAAAAAGATACCATAATTATGTCAAGTAATCCACGAGGAATTTGTATAGGCTATGCTTGTTTTCCAATTGCTTTAATAAAATATGTTTAAACCAATCCACGAGTAGTCATGAAACAATATGTCTTATTTTATGTGGCAAATACCGTTCAAATCCTATCCATTGTGCGTTTTTCTGGAGTATGAAAAATCACTGACTCCAGACAAAAATGTTGGAACGGAAAAGGGAATTTTGGGAGGCAAACACGCTGAGTTTGAAAATCATCGAATTCCAAAAACTTATGGAGAACCTTTGTTGGCATGAAACGATATATTGATCCATACGGAATATTTATCATTTAATTCAATTTAGAGTGTCTTATATATATACGCTCCGTTGACATAATATTCCATCCGAAGAAGAGCTCCTGAGTTTGAAAACGGAAAGGGAATGTTTTTTAACCATTCAATTTGCGTTGTTTCTTAACCGAACTGGTTACATTTGGACAATTTAAAGGAACACACTGGTTGTTATGACATTCTCTCACCAATATTTGCGCTGAAAGGCCCCATCATTAAGCTATACTTTTATATTCTGAAATTGTCAAGGCAAGTTTCAAACATTGGAAAATATAGTAAATTCTACTGCAAAGCCCCCTCCACCGAGGCACGTTGAGCTATCAGACCACTGACATATTAACAGTCCCAATAAAAGCGACAATATATATTATAAACTTAATTTCGAATTATCACAACTGAACTTACGCAAAGATATTTTTCATGAGTATTTTTGACACAACTGAAAATATATAAAATGTAAAATTTCCTACCAATCGGGTCAAAGCAACAAAAATCTTCATCCCGCGTTGAGACTTTCTGAAACTGCTTAACTGATCCATCCCCTCGCGCGTAAGTAGTACCCCAAAAAGCTGAATCCATACTGTCCTATAGGCATTCAGAAGGCTTTAAACTTCTCCTTGGCATCGCCTTGAACACTTCTACATTACTGAAATGTTGTTCTGTCAGTTAAATTCGTGATCAGGAAACAGGATGATATTAAAAGCCTATTGAATTATTCAACTTGGCGCGAACAAGCAACCGTGGCCTATAAGTTATAAACAATTATGACATGCTGAAATCCTCTGACAGCTGTAGGTTTGAGTGAGGGTTAAACGAGTTACATACATTTAGTCCTTAGTATAAATAGGTGGTGTTTTGCAGTTTTCTCTGATGAAACTATAAATGAGCGTTGTCGCTGGATAATTTGATATTTTGCCATGGTGCAAAAATAATGCATAATGTATTGATCACCTATGATCAAACTTGCAGACATGTTATCGGTGCAATATATTTTTACACTAAACCGACAAATTTTCGTCTTAATGAACAATGTACCAATGCATACTTTGTTTGGTGTTATTTCTGTTTGTTTATCTATTTGTGCTGAATACATTTATCTATAACAACTTGTCTATGCAAGAGCTCTGATGGGTTTTTCCATAATAGATCTAGTCTTTTAATTGATGCCTCAGGCGACAAAAGTGTCCCTGTTCACAAAAACCAACCACCAGAACCAAGCGACACCAACATGAATGATACGATGAAAATGAGATAAGTTTGAGTAATTTTATTTATTCAGTCAATGTATAAGACCATCCAAATGTCCCATTTATATGCAAATTAATTTTTTTTTTTTTTTTTTTTTGTATCTGCATCTCAAGACATGTTTACTTGCAGTTACGACAATGCGGACTTCCATAATGACAAACAAAATCAGAAATAGGGATAGTGCTAAACTGACAATACATGAACACTCACGTGGACTTTTCTGAGAATATTGCAGTTAAAAAATTTAGGCAATATCCAACCGGATTTGGATCATTTTGTACCTTTTGCGATTTGGGAACATTTTGATAGATGTCGAAATTTGGTTAATCTGGCCCCAATACAATGTGAAGAAATTAACAAAATACTGACAATGTTAACATGGTAAATAATGAACCGGGTTAACCTGTAGATCCTGATCACTGACAATACGGGTCTACTATAACCTGTTTCACATTAATATTTCTCTAAAACGAGTTATCTGATTTTAATCAAATAAAAAAGGATTTACGAAAAAATTGTCGACAGCAAAAAAAATCATGGATTTTCAAAGAAATGATCTTTTCTATTTTTAAAAGCGATTCAAACATTAAGAGGCTCACGGACTTCATCAATTGCATAAAAGCAACCAATTTCTAATATATATATATCACTATTGTAAGCAAACAGATGCAGTTATGAAAAATCCCTGATACTTAATTTGCAGATACATATGTTGAGCTTTAAATAGAAGAAATTTGAGCATTTTATCTTGAGTATATTTCGAGAAATATCCATTTTTGTTTACAAAACTCACATTGTACCTAGAACGCTTGTGTTTATACAACTTTGAATTATGATTTCCATTTTAGTGTTGACAGATTTTGCGAAACTTGTTAGGTTTATCATGTCAGGGAGGCATATTTTGTGATATTTCACTCAAAGTGAGGCCACTTATCCAGGGTGGACATTACCTTAAAAATAACAACGTTCAATAAAAATGAACCATATTTCTCGACAGTTAACGTAACCTTTATCCATGAACAAGTAAACAAACAAACTTCTAGTAAAGAAGATTCTGTAGGATTAATGTCATAAAAATAATTCATAAAGTTTTTTACAAAGGGAAATTTTGGTACGGCTATCTTGGAAACTTTTTTAAAAATGAAGGTCACTTGCACAAGGAACTGTGACTTATATCCTGCTTGTGGCCAGCTGCTCTGAGATATTATTTTGGAATTTATTTATTACAATAAAATGGAAGAAAAGAAAATAATATTTCACTTAGTATTGATAAATGCAACGAAGGCCTTCGACATATTTGAATGTATGCAATTGTTTTCATCAAACACGAGAATTATGTGGTGAAACACAAAATCAAGATCATACGGTTGTTCGATTAAGGTAATATGTGAGGCGCTTTCTCAAATTTTTCTTTGGTGTGAATTTTCATGAACTCATCAAAACGCTAGATGCATCTGGTGCGCTCTGCATAATCTGTGTTACAGTTTCTCCACTTGTCTCCATGAGTTTCAAAAGAATATACACAAAATGTTTCTTTACATCCTTGAAAGTCGGATTTATTCTTTTCAGTGACAATGATACGATGTATGTCCCGAACTTAAACTTGGCAGGTACACGTTATGCGTCAAAATATTCAGGTAACAACATACTGTTGCAAGTCTCTGAAGCACATATCCGTAATCACATACGTAAATTGAACATTTTGCTTACTTTTTGAAAAAAAAAAATCCTTACCATGAAAATAACATTGACAACACTTTCATTAAAAAGAAGTCACTATCCAGAGTGTAGTTCCTCGAATTTGAATTATGTTGTGTCAAAATATGAGTTACTGAAGTAAAGCTATTGTTCCTCCGACCCAAGTCATACGATGCACTGCATGTGCACTGCACGTCAAGTTCAACACATTCGCAACATGGAGTGGCGAACAGGGGTGTGGTCTCTCAATACGTATAGTAGAATGTATGTGATGCAGATTTGACGTTTGTGCACACATGTAGACAAAATATAAGAATCACGTGGATACGAATTCTTAATCTAGTATCTTATTTGAAGTGCCTATGCTCTAAATTCTCTCTCTCTCTCGTTCTCTCTCTCTCTCTCTCTCTCTCTCTCTCTCTCTCTCTCTCTCTTTCTGTTGTCTATACTCTTTTCTACATACTAATATAAAGTGTGCAAGCTTGTGGTTATGAGTATTGTAATTGATCGAATTATTCAAGTTAGCCGCTCTTCTGTCAAACTTGCGCTTCTATTCAGCGCGACCAGACCGTTGTCGACAGCTGCTTTGTCTGTGGACAATGGTTTGGGTGATATGCTAGAATACTTGTTGGCCGGTAAGAACTTGATTGAGTTGTGGTTCGACGAGCGTGACAATGCCGCTGACCATCTGCATTCAAGTTTTTCCACACAAAGCTGGGTCAAGGTTCACTGCTGTGCGGGGTGGTGCGCTTTCAAAATTATTTTAATTAGGAGTATGTATATTTTACAATTGTGAATGTGCAGCAATGAACCATATAAATGAGTATGTTTTTTGTGTTTATAATCGTCTGTGAAAGAGTAAGCTTTGTATTTGTTTAATGTGTGTTTTATATATTTCCTGGAGGTTATTAATTTCAATCAACTGATGTCCGAATGGAGGTTTGATAATAAATATGAAAACAACAAAATCCAGCCAGGCAGCTCATTCAGTCTTCCGGGGGGCGTTTCTGCTGTGACCTAGCACGTCGGCGAGTTCATTTCGAACGTTGAAGTCAGCGGGCTTGGTTGAAAAATGAAGAAAAAACTAGAAAAATAAGATTTGCTTGTGAATGAATATGTCTGTGTGCCTTGACAATTAACAAAATTCAACATTTTAAAACCTGTGTTGAATTTCAATAAAATATACGCTGAATCCAATCCTTTGAATTAAAATTTGACTGCTCCCTTTATGCATAATACTTTTAAAATGGTCAAGCATTTCAATTTTCCAAATGTGTGTAATAAGCATAAATAAAAATTTTACGACTTATATTTCTATTTCATTTCATGTGCTTATAGCACAAACAAGCGAATAGAAGTTGAATTGACATCTGCCTAGAATAGCTTTGAATATATTAAACATTCAAAGTTCTGAAGTATGGCTAATTAGTATAAATTCAAATTTTACAACTTTGATTTCCATTTATTTTATTGCGCCTGTAGCAAATACCTTTGAATTAAAGCTGGATTGACACTTCTGTCTATATCACATTTGAAGATACATGGCATTTACATTTACTCAGTGTTCATAATTAGCATTAATTAAGATTTTACGAAATTTAATTTCATAGGATAAGTTTATGGCACAAAACGTTAATTTGAAGTGGATAAACATATCATTCTAAAACACTGTTGAAGAAATTCAACATTTAAATTTTCTGATAGTGCCCAATCAGCGTACTTTAAATTTTCATAACTTACTTTCATTTACACTCCATCGGATGTATATCTACCACAAAATTGTCAACTGAAGTTGAATTGACACCTCCATCCACAATGTTGTCAAAGATATTCAACTTCAAATTTTGAGGGTGCTTAACTGACATAAATAAAAATTGTGCAACTTTCATTTTCATTTCATTGGACGCCCTTGTGGCGCAAACCCCTGAATTGAAGTTAGATTGACACTTCTATCTAGGGTAGTTTTGAAGGTATGAAAGATTGAAATTTCAATTGTTTGTAATTTTTATGCTTTTGAAAATGTCAATTATTTCAAATCAGATGACCAATTCCATCACTGGGTTATAACCATGCAAACGTTGAGGTTTTTTTGCTTTAATGGTGTCCAGGAAAAGTTCCAGACAAAATTTATGAAAGAAAGAAAGAAAGGAAGAAAGAAAGAAAGAAAGAAGGAAAGAAAGAAAGAAAGAAAGAAAGAAAGAAAGAAAGAAAGAAAGAAAGAAGGAAAGAAAGAAAGAAAGAAAGAAAGAAAGAAAGAAAGAAAGAAAGAAAGAAAGAAAAACGATTCCTGTGTTTGCACTCAGATATGATTAAAGCAAACAAAAACCAATAACAGAGAATAGGAGATAAATTAGGCCAAGGTCATTAATTTTACAAGCCTGAGATACACAATTTATGTATACAACTACTTTCATGACAGCATTGTACACCTTCAGATTAGTCCGAGATTTGCTCTAGGAATTGAAATAATGAATCAGACAAGATATACATTATTACAAAACTTCCTAGGGAATATTAACATCATTTTGAGACACACTCCTATAGCTACATAAAATTAGAAGAAACACCAAAACAATGCAGACGCGAGCCAGCAAAAATTGCTTGTAAGCAAATCAGTGTGTGTGTATGCAAGTATGTACATACCTTGCAAAATTAAAAACCTTTATTCAACGATTTTATCAAGCATACCTTAACATGTTCCTTTGAACGGAGACTTGACTGGCCCCCTTATTACCAATTATTCAAAGACCCGCCATTAGTTTCGGACTTATACCCACTATCTGAGCAACCTTCTGCACTTAGCTTCATATTTGACCCAGGGGTGTAGAAGGCACTGTACCCAGTGCGGCTACTTAATTCATAGCCTGCGGGCGAGTTCAGTGTCAAATACAATATCCCTATTCTGGTGCCCAGCGTCGCCCACAACTGGTAACTTCAAGCCATTGTATTTACACTTTCACGTAATGCTCTTACTGGAAAAGTCCCATTATATATTGTACATTACATTCATTGGACAAATTGACTTTCCCTTAACACTAATCATGCATATATTTTGTATGCTACCCCTTCAAAATACCCAATGGGGACTAACACACACGAACTTGGCTGCTATTTTGAAAATTGTGAATTCTGCACTCAATGGTCTGTAAATGAGGACAGTAATGGGACGATCTTGTGGGGTTATAATATATGAATCCAAAAGAACATATTTAGCAAATATTTCAAAGCATAAATAATGGTATGAAATATGTTGTAGCCACGATTCACATTGGTATCTAAATTATTATTATAAACATATTTATTTTCTCTGGATTGCCTAATAGTATACAGAGACTAATCTGGAGACTCTCCAGTACATAAAAGGACGCACAGAAATATATACACTACACACTGGACGAGAACAGAAGACTAAACTCACAGGTTGTATAGGAATAATACAGTTGATGCCGAATAATGGAGACTTATAATTAGATGATATGCCAAATTAGTAAATAAAACGTCTAGATTCTGATATGAATGTCTGTTGAAAGGTAGTGAGGATTTGCCAGATACTCATAATGTATTCATCTTTGAGGCTGTTCAGACATTCATATCCTCAGGTATCTGCGTCTTTCCAAGAAGTAGTGGAGGGTGATCTGGCTTGTGTTGTTTAGGTGAGAAGGTCATTGAAATAGATTTTAAAGCATTAAATATCATCCACCAGACCTTGCCCCAAAGATGAATTTGTACAAGATAAGACTTAAGGCTTTGAGCTGTGGCCGTTGGTTTATGGACAATTTCAAGAATACTGGTATCATCCGCAAATAAACGTATATCACAGGTAGTGTTGAAGGTTATGTCGGTATTGTAAACAAGGAAAAGTAAGGGGCCTAGGTTGGTACCTTGGGGGCACTCCAGCCTCTATAGGGAGCCAAGGTGAGGTCTGTCCACCAATAGCAACGCGTTGAAATCGGTTTGAGAGATACCTTTCTATAAACAACACCGCAGGATCTTCAAACCCCAATTGTTTCAGTTTAAAAAGTAGACCAGCGTGGATATGTCCATGAAAACCATACAGGCCTCATGCCCCAACTTAAGGCTACTGTAAATAATATGAAGTATGCTGACAAGTTGATTTATAGTGGAATCGTTTTTCTTAAAACCAGAGTTTTTAACAAAAAATAAATTGTGAGAGGTTCGATACTCATAGAAGATGTTATAAACTAGACGCTCAAGTACTTTAGAGACATTACAGAGGAGTGAAATCGGCCTATAATGTTCCTTAGACTGTTTGTCAATTTTCTTAAAGACAGGGCACACGTTGGACCTCTTCCAGGGATCTGGAAAATATGAGTTGGATAAGTAGGGATTTAATAGATCAGTGAGAGAACGTGAGCTTGAAGGGGCACAGTATTTAAAAAGGGTGTTGCCTATACCGTAGAAACCACAAGCAGAACTAGTTTTCAGAAACTTTAAAATATTTTCCACATCATGTACTTGCACTTGAAACATAGACAGATGGGCCCCAGTCTAGAAGGCAAAGTCGGGCAAGGGCAAAGGATTGTCATCGTGTGGGGTCTTGCAATGATCAGCAAAATACTTGTTGAATGTCACAGACTTTTCTACATCGGAAGAAATATTCCTTCCATCGTCAATAAGAGTTGGATGTTTTGATAGAGTTTTTGACCAAGAATGTACTTGCTAAGGTTCCACCATCTATCAGGGTTTATCTCTCTTGAGTCTAGCTCAGATTAGAGTTTGGTAAAGTAAAGACAAATTGAGTTTTTAATATTATTGACTGTAAAGTTGCATTTCCGTTTGTACATCTGGAAGAGGCATTCATTATTTTGAGTAGTGAGGAATGTGTGAGGCCGTGCTTTTCTGTCTGGCATTTATACCTATTCCATGTGCGATCGAGCTGTCTTTTTAGCCTCTTGATACTACAGGTGATCCAAGGCTTGTCCCTGTGTCGAATGGTGACCTCGCGGAACGGAATAAACTGTTAACACGTGTTAATACATAGGTTTGACCAGTATGACACAGTGTGACTTATGGAGTCAAAAACTGTGAAACCAGTTTCCCAGGGAGAGTACTGCGACACACGAGTAGGTTCGGATATGAGCTGATGCAGGTTGTTTTGAGCTAATAGATCAAAATGGTGCTGTCAGAGTTCACTGTCAGTGTGAGGAGAATCCCAACTTACACAACGATCGTTAAAATAACCTGTTAAGAGCAGTATTTTAGCGTTAAATTTGATAGCAGACGAAATGGAGTGACATAAATTGTCCAGAATTAGGTCTCTCTCTGCAGCAGATTGGCCTGGTGGATGATAGTAAACACCTAGGATCAGTTTACCAGAAGAGACAGTAATTTCAGCCCAGATGCATTCGCTACTAGGAGTCTCCAGCTCTGCACATATTTTAAAATGTAGATTGTCTTTTACATACAGAGCAACCCCTCCCCCCAACCAGTTTCACGATCCTTACGTAATGGGGTTTGAAAGCCTTCAATTGCCAATAAAGCATCAGGGTAGGTATTATGGAGCCATGTTTCAGATAAAGAAATGACTTCCATTTTTTCAGACTCCGCCAAAATACTTATTTCTTCAAGTTTACCATCAGATTTTAAGCTGCGTACGCTAGCATGACACACAAAAACCATATTGAGAACAATATTATCAACTGGACCAGGGTTTGGATGAATACTCGTGGAGAGCACCTTCAGTATAAGAACTGTCAAGTGAAAATTACGATAAATTGATGTCGACCTGTATGGGATTCGAACCCACTACCTCCGGCACACTCGCCTAGCCAAATGTAAAATCCAACACGCTGACCTCTAGGCCATCGGGGCAACCCCAAAATGTACTTTTGTGCAACTGCCCCACAATGCATTGCACCATGTTAGAAAAATGGTTCTCACCAACACGTACATGATTTGCCAGGGTATTGTGTCATATTTGGATTTTTACCTAACAATGATAACTGCTACAGACCCAACAGAGTGAGCAGATAAAAGTTAAGATAATAAGTCACGTTTTCAGGATAAGCTCACGGTAATTTGAGGAAAAATTCAATTTCCAACAAATTCATATATCAGCTGCAATTTGTAATCACGCTTTGTTTTAGCCATCCATAATTAATCAGTCTTAATTTCCATCTATGTCTGCATGATATATGGATAGGCTTTGCAGATTGACGTGTCATGCCACTAAGTGCTGCCCCCAGAAATCAGCATTTACAGTGGTTTACTTACTGCGACCTTCCACATTGATCTACCATAATTCCCCATAGTTAATGCACACATTTAGCACTGAATTTATTTCCATAATGTCCTGTTGCGTGTTATTCACAGGCACAAAGGTCTAGAGCATTTTCCAGACTCTTGTTTGCCCGTTTTGAATCGTCATAGTTTGCAGTGAATGGGCAGTTGGGCGATACTGATGCATTCATCGAAACAGTCCTCAAAAACACTTAAGATTGCCATATTTTGTCACAAAAAGCACATAAACACATACTTTCCTCATGCTCTTCTTGAACAAACCATAGCTTATAAACAACTTTACTGGGATTGTTTCTTTGTGTTTAAGCTTCAAAGTTGGTTGTTTACAAGAGACTGAGCCGCCATTTTTGCATTTTGCACGCCAGATGACAATACCATGTTTCACAAACTCTCTGTTTGGCCCCTTTGCAACTTTGACTGGTTTCATTTCTTTTGGTATAAATTGAAGGATGTACAGTTGTCGGTAGATAAGAATGCAAGTGGATGTGTTTGAGATGCGTGTTGTGTGACTGTGAAAGTACCAATGACGATCTCCACTCGCTGAGCACTGTTCTGTTTCCTGGGATTTCCATTACACAAGTTTGTTGCAGACTGTAATGAAGAGTTGGTATTTGGGGGCAAAAATTATTCTGTTGGCTTTCATTGATTGAACATCCACTTTCTTCAAATGCCTGGTTTTGGGGCCGATGTATGGTCGATGCTTCGCGTACGCTTGGCCTTTGTTCTAATGTATTTTTTACCTGCATATTATATACAGGAACAGGCATTTTCCACCTTTCGACTGACCAAAATAATACCTGCCCATTATGCAGATTTTTGTCAGGATCTGATATTTAAGGATCAATGTATATCAAATTGACGGATTTCCCATACTGGCCTCCATATATTGTTCTCCTTTGCCAGCCAGTGGTTACCCTGCAACGAAGCAGTCAATCATCCCAATGAGCCTGCCATATAAGGCTTAACCAGTGGGCCAGTTATGAAACCACGCTTGCAACAGCACATGCTGAGTCTGATACAGAACTCGAAATGTATACTTTTTGGGGTAAATATGAGCTATAATTTGTTCATTTGAGATTTTGTTGAAAATGCACCTAACCCTGAGTTTATCCTTAAAAGTACTTTAATGACCATTTGCCCTGGTAACATGAAGAACACACCTGGAACCTAGAAAAATATTACGATAATGTGGTGCAGCTCATGTAGTTGTATGGGCTATAGGCATGATAAGCCTGTGACACAGACTAATACCAGCCTCATTTTGATAACTGCTTTCGAAGAAGGTCAAGGTGTGTGCAGATGAATGAACACTCCCAGAAAACTGGATGTCTTTGACTTGGCTTCCATGTACGGAACTTGGCAGTTGCAGTGTATTGCCATTGCCTGTCGTCATTGAGACAAGTGGCATTCTCAAGGATAGTACCTTCACAACATTGGTGTCAGAAATCCAAAGAGACCCATTTGCTGCAAGAAGATCGCGATCCACGTTGGAAGATCAAGCAACATTGTGGTCACATGAACTGTGTTTTCCAAAGACAATTAATGTGTGAGCTTTACCTTTTGCTGATATTGCAGGTAGTTGAAGAAAAAAAATTCAAAATTACATTGTAGCATTTAGGTATCACTCCAGGGCAAATGCTTTGTGTTCACAGCTGTAAGGGAAACTTACAGTCCAGACAAGAACCACATTTACAGTAGACGGCAGAATCTATTAAATTGACAGCATTTTTTATGTTCATATTTTCCCTGTGTTAGTGCGGATTTGCTGCATTGATATAAGATATGAACATGCACTGATCATTTTGGAACCAAGCGTGAAGCTGGGAACCCAGCATCTAAGTTTTTTTTCACTGTTATTTCTTCTTTATCAGTGCATACTTGCTGCATTAACATTGAAGTTCTGTATTACTTTAGAACAGCCTGTGAACTAATTATTATTATTATTATTATTATTATTATTATTATTATTATTATTATTATTATTATTATTATTATTATTATTATTATTATTATTATTATTATTATCATTATTATTATTTTCTTTCCCTGTCACAAGGCAATCACTTCCTAACTTATTTGTGGTCACTATGTTATATTTTCGTCACTCTAGTGTGAAGTTACTGTGTTTATACAGCATTGACTGGAAGGTGAGTTAAGTGTTTCTCCACTTGCATGTGGACATTTTGCTGTGTGGCATCATACCTCTCTTCAGACGACATCAGTTCTCCCTCAATAAATCAATATGGCGATCCTGTAGACCAATAGTGTAACTTTTGAGGAGATCATTGCAATATATGGCGTTGGGGAGACAACAGCAAAGTATATAATGGAAAGGAAACAGAAGGTGGCTGCTTTTACAGAGGACAACTTCTTTGATTTCAAGAATAGTGTGGCAGCAGCAGTATTTCGAAATATGTTACAGATATGTTGGACAGCAATTGTGGGGAAATGGAAAACATAGCAAGGTCACAGGACAAAAGATCATAACTCTGTCAGTTATTTGTGGAATATAAATTAGAGAGTGATGAATGGAATCCCTAAGCAAGCAGGTGTGGGAGTCATCTCTAAAGGTATAGATACCCTTAATTAAAGGATTTTCAAATTGGAAAAGCCGGGAGAAGAAGACGGACAAGAACAGCCAAGTGCCTTACCTTCACCACCCAGGGTACACAGAGAATCAACATTGGACACAAATACTGATGACCCATTAGTGAGCAACAGCGACAGGGTGGATGCACAAGAGTGTCTGGCATGCTAAGGGTGGTAAGCTGCAGGAGATGTAGTGTCAAAGGGACCTCAGCGAGCCAAACCATCAACATTTGATGGGAAAAATGACAGGCATCCTTTTAACATGCAGTTTCAACAAGATGCAAAGCATCATTCATGGTCACAGGAAGAGAGATTAGATCGCCTTGTTGAGAGCCTCTTGGACAAAACACTGCCATATTACAGCAGCCTCCCAGATGCCACCAGAGACACCTTCAACAAACTGGTAGCCAACACCAGATTTGGTGTGTGTGATCGTGCAATCACTGTTTGGCACAAACTTCAAAGTCTGAGGTAGTTAGAAAACGAGACATTGGAGGAGTTACCAGAGATATGTCAAAGACTAGTTCGCAATGGCTACATCGACGTGAGTGAGGCCATCATGGACACCATAGCTGTAGACGCATTCTTAAGGGCAGTGTCAAACAAGGAGGCAGCTCTCCTGGTGATGAATCAGAACCATAAAGACATGGACTTAAAAAAGGCCTTAGAGCTAAATAACTAGACATACATTCAACAGAAGTGTTGACTAAAGGGTCATTTACTCAAATTAGGTCATGGTGACACCAAAATCTAAGCAGTTCATTTTGGCATGCTAGATAAGCATACTGCCAATTTGAGCAAAATACACTGGAGCATTCTGAAGATATTGTGGTAGCGAGTCCTACCAAGCAATTAATTATGCTGATATTTGCTCAAATAAGGTCATGATAACACCAAAATCTAATCAGTTCATCTTGCCAGGTAAGGTAATCATCCTGCCAAATCTGAGTAAAATACATGGAGGCATTCTGTAGATATCATGGTAACAAGAATGTGCACATTTAGATGAATGGATGGACGGACAACCCGAAAACACAAATGGTGCCCCCCATGTGGTGGACCCTTAAAAATGAATGTGTGCAACCAAAAAATACTGTATGGGCCTGGGGGCAAACCAAAGCTGAGGGCATTGAGTGAGAGTCCAGAGAAAAGTAACATTCAGGCACCATATGTTTCCAAGAATGGGCAGGGCACAAATAAGCCGATAGTTAGTTGGGCAGACCAACCAGAGAAGAGGCTTGACCAAGTCATGAAAGATAACCAAGCCATCATGAGAAGTGTGATAGAATGAAATCAAACGTTTTTGGCAAGTCTCCTACAGAGGACCCCACCAAACATCCAACCTCAAAGTCCACCAGGGTCACCCATTGGCAGCCCAAGAAGGAGCCTTGACCCCTGCAACATGTGTTGCTATGGCTGTGGGGAGCTAGGCCATCTAATTAAGGACTGTGGGAAAACCAGCCATCGCCACCAGCTCGACCAAGTTACAGGGACATGATGTCAACCAAGTGGGGGTCGGACCTGCTGGCCACACATCAACCTTGAATGGAAGTGATGGCCAATCATTTTTCTCATCCACATTGATTTCATCATCATCATCATCATCTACAGATACATGTACTGGGTAGGAGGACTCCCTGATCCAATGTCATCCATCAGGCTCACAGAAGATGGGTTTACACCGGGAATGAAAGTGCTGATCAATGATATCTCATTATCCAATGACAGGCCTTTTGGGTTTGATTTGCAGATCCAAGGTCACTCGTCAATTATCATGAAGATACATCTCCCCAGGGATCAGAAGTGCCAATCAGAGGACCAGATTTGTTGAGAGAAATTATGGTTAAAGCAGTGAGTGGACTATCAACTATGATGATACTAGCTGCTTTGGAAGGCCTGTCTATTCAGGCCATGGTTGATTTGGCCATATAAGTCACTGTGGCTAGTGATCAGCTTTATGACATGTTAGGGGTAAAACATTTTGTCCTTGAAGGCTTGAGGCTGCAAGGTGCAGCTAGAGAAGGAACCATGGTGCAAAACTGGTACAAGGTGGGTCCCTCATCTTGGGAAAGCAAATTGATAAGATGGACATGCTGCTGGGCATGGAGTTCCTTTTGCAGCATGAATGCAGGATCGATCTGGGCACTTATGTTTCGGAAATTGGGAGGGGGGGGGGGGAGGACACAATACCAGCAAACATGAATTGTAATGAGGACTAGTCCTTTGATATTCCATGTGTAACCCTGCATAAGAGATAAGTGGTTCCCGGAAGGTGTGTTTTTCAAGGTCAATGTACATTGACATTAGCAAATGGACAGCATTATCTGCTGTCTCCAGTACAAGGACATATAGACATCTGTGTTCCTTTTGCAGTCATCAATGGACAAAGGGAGTTTCCAGTCTACTCCATGAACTTGTCTGACAGGTTCATAATTCTGAAGCCAGGTCATCTGGTAATTAATGTCATATTGGCTGATGTACTGATGGACAATGCCGGCACTACGGGTACTAAATTAGTTTGAATGTGGAGACCCCTTGCCTGCTATCAAACAGGTACATGCAGATGTCCCTGAACATCTAAAAGATCTGCTGGAGAGATCAGGTGGAGACTTAGCAGAAAAGGATAGGGCTAAACTTCATGGTCTTGTGCTGGAGTTTGCCAAAATTTACTCAAAAGGAGACAGTGACATAAGGTGCTTCTCAACTATCAAGCATCAGATTGATACTGGAAATGGGGCACCAGTCAAACAGCACATGAGAAGGACACCTATTGATTTTCAAGAGGGGAGAAGAAACAGCTACAGTCTCTTTTGGATTGTGATGTAATAGCACCATCTACTACAGAGTGGGCTTCTCCAGTGTTGGTCAGGAAAAATGATGGTTCGGTGCGATGGTATTTCACAGATGCATATCTGCTTCCCTGACTCAAGGAATGTATTGACAGGCTGAGAGGGAATGTCTATGTTTGCTCACTAGATATGATTTCGGGCTATTATCAAATCAAAAAAGATGAGCAGGATAGACATAAAACAATATTCCTCACCATGTATGGTCCTTTTGAACACAAGAAAATGGCTTTTCTGTTTAACAGGGGCACCAAGTACATTCCAGGGCATGATCAAATTTATGCTTTGAGAGCCAACATAGCATACAGTGTAGGCCTATCTCAATGACCTGATTTTGCTAAAGAAGGATGTGGACAATCATCTGCAAAATCTTTGTGAAGTTTTCCTGCAACTTGCCTAGCGTAATCTAAAACTGAAGCCTAAGAAGTACAATCTGCTTCAGAAAGAGATCCGGTTCCTGGATTAAGTAGTTTAAGCGACAGAATTGGTATCTATCCTGACAAAATTGAGAAAGCTGCTGATTGGCCACAGCCGTCATCAAATCAGAATGTAGAATCATTTTTTAGGCTTTGCAAATTATTATCGAAACCACATATAAAACTTTGCAATAGGTCACTATATGAGCTGACAGGACCTAAGGCCATCTTTCACTGGAAAGAAATTCATCAGGAAGCTTTGGAAGATATTAAGCAGCAGCTTATAAGTACCTCAGTATTGTCACTCCCAACACATGAAGGCAGGTTCATTTTGGAAGCAAGCAATTTTTGTATTGGCACTCAGCTTATACAGGAACAGGATGGTGAAGAGGGAAACGTCTGTTATGGCAGTTTGGCTCTGACCCCTGTACAAAAGCAATGCTACATGACATGGAAGAAGCTGCTTTCTGTTGTGTGCTTCATACGGCAGTTTTGGCACTATTTCCTGGGACTTCCATTTCTCATCTGCACAGATCATAACAGTCTAACATGGCTCATGCATTTCAACATGGCTCAAGGTCATCGTGCCTAGTGGTTAGAGGAGCTATCACAATACATGACTATCTTGCATTGCTCTGGCAGGAGATACACTGCTGCTGCTGCACTCTCCTGCATGAGATGATATGGTACATAGTAATTGTTATGAAACAGGAGCTGACCTGTGGTCACTGCCTTGCAGGGGGGAATGTGCATATTGCACAAGAGCCAAGCAACAGTGGAATCAGCTGAAGTCAGAACTTGATGACGTCATGCCTCTGGCAGTCAGAGTGACATCTTGCACTGACAGTGAGATTCCAAACCCCACAGATGTAAATTGGGTAGATATTCACATGGTGGAGGATACATGGAAGGGACAGTTGGACCCTCATGATAGGGAAGATCCTAATTTGGTTGGAATCACAGCATACTTCCAGCAGCCAGGAGCTGTGGCAGTAGTAGTCCTGAGACCAAGCGTCCCTGGCTGAACCATCACCAGTTATCAGTGAGGAGTAGAGATCTTTACTATAGACTGGAAGGCGATTGTGCCCAGCTGCAGGAAACCAGGATCAGGCGGTTGACTTTACAGGCCCAGATTACATTTCTTCTTTTCCAGATGGCGATGAGGAGAGCGCCTCAGGTGAAGATACTGCATTCAAAGAACTGGAAAATGAAGTTAAGCCAAAGTCAGCAGACAGGTACTCCTGGTATAATGTAATAGATTCTCACTTTCATCTTGCAGAATTGCTGTGAGACTCAAAAGTTGGAGTCTGCCAGACATACTGGACACTAAACTTGTTGTTGATGAAAGTTACCACCTACAGGCATGCATCTTTAGCCACTGTTATCCCTGGAAGTGGCCAGATTCAGATGGGAAAAGACACTTACTGATGGATTATCACCTCTACATTACCTAGTAAGCACATCCCAGGGGAGCAGCGGTCATACATGACTGCCTGAAGATACGTCAGCTGCATTTGTGCCATAAGTATCCTATACACGTGCACTGCTTTGTGGGACATGTGGAAGAGATGAGCAGATGGTTAGAAGCTTTTCCAGATGCAGTGTTTGGTAGTCATGGCCATTACAGCGTGGAAGAATCTAACTCTCATTCTCTGCAAGGTCACCTGTTTAAATGCCAGTCAGCTATACAACATTGAAGCATAAGGCCAGCTCTGGAAGGTTTTGACTGGCGTGCTTGTATATAGTTTATAAAACATCATTTGTAGATACCACTTGGCATGTCTAATCTTTTATATATTTTGCATGCTGACTGTGGTGTACACCTGGATGGATGGAATTGGTTATGTCACTTAGGCTGGACCAGGGTATTGATTGTAATTTTGCATGTGTTTGCATCCATGGTTTGAATGCATATTTATCATACTGTGTAGGTGCCGTTTATGCATTTGGACTTTGGTGGTCAGAGCTTGCACTGATTAGCAAGAGTTTGTCACTTGATGTACTAACATTTTTTATAATTGCATTTTTATGATATAGTAGCCTTGTATGACATTTGTGGATGTATTGTCTGGTTGGTTGGACAAGTTGACCCACATTATCTCTGAATACACAATAGCATGGGGCAGTTAAGGGTGTACCTATAACTTTATACAGTGAGTGGTCTTCTTGGAATCAGGTTGTTCTAAGTCCGTTTTTGTATGCAAGCCTTTCAGCTATACAGCCGGGGAGAGTGTGTTGCAGCTTATGCAGTTGTATACGCTTTAGGCATGATAATCCTGTGACACAGACTAATATCAGCCTCATTCTGATTACAGCTGTCAATGAAGGTCAAGGCCTGTGCAGATGAATCAAGACTCCCAAAAGACTGGATGTGTTTGCCTTGGCTTCCGTGTATAGAACCCTCCAGTTACAATGTATTGCTTTTTTTCGGTATCACCTGTCATCATGGAAACACTCGGCATTCTCACGGTTAGTACCTTCACAACAATGACGATCACTGAACAACTGGGGTTATGCAGCTATACTGGGGCTGTGTTGTTTAACTGAACAACCATGGCTTTGCAGCTATGCTGTTTCCACGGCACAAGTTAACCCTCCATACAAGTTGAAATAAAATGCTGTTTGAGGGCCCCACCCCACCCTACCACCACCACCCCGAAAACATTTTTTACAAAATAGATACTTTTGTTTATAATTTACTTCAAATTTTTGCTGTATTTCCTGCAAATTAGGCTCAAAATGGCTCAATCCACCATTTCACACCTTAATTTTCTGGGGCAGGATGCATTGGCCACTTACACCCCCCCCCCCTTTCCAGATTTATAGATCCGGCTCTGGGCCGGCTTGGAAAGTTTTCTTATGTGTCATAAAATTTATTTAGGGTCGGGCCTTTGCAGTAGAGTTGGTCTGGTTACCACACATATTTTTAGTTAGGCCTTAGGTAACTTGGACATTTGTTAAAACGTGTTTAAAATGGGTGTTCTTTCCCCTTTTGATATATTACCTCCTTTGACGTCAGTTTAATTTGTTACCTGGGCACAGCCGGAGGCACTTGTTTATAATCAAATAATGCTTTGAAATTGCCAAGCGCTTAATCTTCAAAGTCTGTTGAATCAGTTTGAATCAATATTGCACAACTTTCAGTTTCATTTCATTTGAAACGCCTATAGGACAAACCCGTGAATTGAAGTTGTTGGATTGACACCTTAATTATTATTACTTTTTTAATATTTAACATTGAAATTTTCCCAATGTGCCTGCTTGGCATAAAATAAAATCCCACAAATTTAATTCTCAATTACATTGGATTTGCCAATCTCAGAGACCAAGGAATTGCAGGTAGATTGACACATCAACCTACTTTCAAATATATTCTGCTTTTAAATTTCCAAGTGTGCCTGATTAACATCAATTCAAATTTCTCAATTTTTATTTTATTGGATGCACTTGTAGCACAAACCTAAGAACTGAAGGTGGATTGACACTTCTATCTAATAGATTTGAAGCTATGAAAGATTCAAAATTCCATTCGCCTACAATTTGCATAATTTTCCAAAATATTAATTATTCCAAATCGGAGGATCAATTTCAGTAATAGAGCTTATGATCGTGCAAAATATCGGATGTTTTGCTATGGCCACATTCAAGAAAAGCTTTGGACAAAAATTAATAAAAAACGGACAGTCAAAAAGAAAGAAAGAAAGAAAGAAAGAAAGAAAGAAAGAAAGAAAGAAAGAAAGAAAGAAAGAAAGAAAGAAAGAACAGAATGTATGTTTCTCAACATGGAATGAAAAAGGCACATATCAGAGCGTTCGTGCAATAGGATATTGTGATGTCACCCCGTGTGTATTAATACATTGTACATTTTATTCACAAAAGAGAACAATGCGATCCCTTTCACCAATGCAAACGACACTTGTATTTTTTCACTTGAAGACAGCCAGTCGGACGAAGGGCAGACATGAACAGAAGATACGTTTTAAAGGGATTTAACATCAGGATGCACAACTTGATTTCTGTTCCAGCGCTTTCGTCCAACCAGGGACGTGCTCCCTGGTCCACCCAAGACGGAATATTTCAGCAGAATCTAGAGGGAATGTTCCAGTTCTAAAGTAGGCACACATCTCGACGGACTGTTCCAGCTGTATTGTTCAACCTGAATGGAATATTCCAATTGATAGTGCAAGCAGAAGAGAGGTCCATCTCTCAATCACGGCAAAATTGGGCCAGTACGGGGTCCAGCAGTGAGAAATTGAAACCTCTTTAGTCTTTTATGTTTTTATGTTAAAAAGAATGGGCTATCTCTGCAGAATATTATCCAGCCCTCGCTGTGAAGCTAATAATTATACACGCAGACGAAAATGTGCTCACTGACCTGCATATTAATATTTTGGATTCTGTCTTCTTTTGACCAGGGCAGGCCCATCGAATATATGACCATCTCGAATTTAATTATATATAATTATTGCAATCAATATCACCAGGTGTTACAAACACCACCTGCTGCATGTCTTAACCCCTTTTCGACAAAAACACTCTAATGTCAATCGTCGTCTCCTGTAGTTATTTTGCCCAAATGTACAGTTGATACAATATGTATATGTATATATATATATATATATATATATATATATATATATATATATATATATATATATATATATATATATATATATATATATATAAGACTATAATGTGAAGATTCACCAGGGTTTTGCAAGTAACCTATTTTTCAGCGCGGTTGGTCACTGAGCGCTGAGTAAATTGTTGACTCAGTAATGTATTAAGCCATGGCTGGGTTAATACCAGAGTTGCCTGGCGCTAATTACAAAGTTCGAAAAGATTTGGTCCCTCCCTTCCCGGAGGGTAACTGGTCTTTATGATGAGTCCAAACATTTGCACTCCATTAATAAATTCACAGTGATATATGCGCCGCGTTGTCTCGATAGGAGACCCTCTTAGACTCCGGTCGCTCATTCACCCACCCAGAAATTCGTAGAAGACATGTTTATCTGCCATAACGAAAGCTCGGCGTTTTGACTACAGTTCTTTCCGTCCTTTCTTTTACCACCCGACACAGTCAAGACAGAAGAGATGACAGGCTAGTTTATCAGGCAAGTTAAATGTACATGTAACTATTTCCACAAATGGATATGAATTCAGGTACTGGGGGGGGGGGGGGGGGGTAGATGACACACAAGCTAAATTAATTATAATATTCGGTCCGTAACTACAGAATGCCTTACTGACAGAAATACTGATTTACTAGCAACATTTGTACCTCCCCGTAGGACCGCCGTTTGTTTTCTCTTTCCTACTTTCAGTACAGAATCACTGCTTAAAGACGAATCGATGGCCGTCTGTTTGATTTGCGATGATTTTCATCAAATGACCATGGAGTGCCATGCTTATTATGTCCGCGCATGATTTAGAGTTGTATCCAAGCTCAACACAACAGGTCAACAACTGGTACTGCAACTGTTGCTTGCCCAGTTTTTTTACCCTTTATCATTATGTACAGCGTCTTCGAAGCGTTCGAATAAAAGTAAGAGCACATTCCCTATCAGGGAATAGACCTATGCGTCAAGCAGAAACGGTCGCTATGCGGAGTTTCCAACTGCCGTCGAAAAATATTGACTCGAGATTCCCAACATAACTGAGTAATTCAGACCGGAGCCTAATTTCAGGCAGTAGAGCTTTTCTTCAATTTATAAATGAAACATAAAATAAAATAGGCCCAGTGCACAGTATATATTTTTTAAATGTTTAAAATCGGCAAATTCATTTTACCAAAAATCCGTTTTCCACGATAAAATGTACAAACTGGAATTTACGATGTTTTTAACCAGATAGCCTTAACAAGAAACCCATACAGAGATGCCAACATGGCACCCGTACCCCTCATTCTGCGTCTTTCTCTGGACGACTTGCGGTTTCTCAGCAGTGCCAGCTTGTGGTTCTGATAATAATCTAAGTCGTTAAAACTTGTTCAGCATGACATACACCAGCTTTCATGTTGGTTCATTACATACCATGCAAAAAAAAAAAAAAAAGAAAGAAAAGAAAAGAAAAAAAGAAAAAAAATGACAATATCGCTTCAGTGCAACATTTTGCCAGAAGTTCACTCAAGGAGAGAGAGAGAGAGAGAGAGAGAGAGAGACAGAGAGAGAGACAGAGAGAGAGAGAGAGAGAGAGAGAGAGAGAGAGAGAGAGAGAGAGAGAGAGAGAGAGAGAGAGAGAGAGAGAGAGAGAGAGAGAACGAACGGTGGAACCATTATATCGGCTACCCACGTGTTTATAATGTCAATCCATATTGTCGGCAACTGGAATGGCATCTGTACCCATAATGGTTTTGAGCACATCTAAATTTTGGAACACTCCTTATAAAATATCTAGTTTAATTAACGATGCTGTAAAGCTTACACATTGGTCCTTGGATGTGCAGTCATTATAAGCATATAGGGAGAAGGTAAAATAATAGGTAGGTTAAGATTATGTCGTTACTGCTGCCACTTGAACGTGAAACACATTCCAGTGAAATCATAGGCCTATGTTTGCATTCACAAACATATGTGACCCCCTACACTTAAACAGGATTCGTTCGGAACCCATTCCTCATAAAATGTTAACACCCCCCCCCCCCCTTGCTTGATTGTCTTTGTCCTGGTATGATAATTTTGAAAGTATTCAATGTGAAACAAATCAAAATGAGCATAATATGAAAGGCTACAACTTTTGTCCACAATTCACTGAATGCGCAATTGCCACTAATGAAAACACGGCGTTATTTTTCCTAAACAGTAACTTTTGCAAAATATGAGTCAATGTCTCGCATAACAATAATAATAATAATAATAATAATAATAATAATAATAATAATAATAATAATAATAATAATAATAATAATAATAATAATAATGCGGTGTCTGTTAGTTAGCTGTTGTACTATGTAAGAAATGGTCATCTGATGGCGCAGAATTGTTGAAACATAAACAGAAATCGCGTCTGTTCTGAACCTCAAACCATACAAGCAAGGTACTGTTAGGTCGACTAGTTACAGCAAATTAAAACAAATTATTGAGCCCACGGCAATTGTACTAATTTGTGGCATCGGCTGTTTCACGACCTTTAAAAAGAACACACATCAATGCAGCATTAGTTGAGAAATGTGTTTCTAGAAATTTTCTTCCTTGCCTAAACAGTATATTATTTTGTTTTGTTTTCTGTTTTTAAATCATTTAATCATTTGGCTAATGTTAAAGGTCTGTTGGTTGTAAACCCAAGAAAGTGATGATTCCTACAGGGCATGATATTCATACAGCTGTTACTAATGTCCCGGATTTATGTATTAGACTCTAAAGGTCGTCATCACCAAAGTTTTTTTTCTTCTTCTTCTTCTTGTTTGTTTTTTGTTTTGTTTTGTTTTGTTTTTTGTTTTGTTTTTTTGTTTTTTTTTTTGTTGTTGTTGGGGTTGGGGTTTTATTTTTGTTTTTGTTGGGTTTTTTTTGTTTTAAGCTTTTCCATTTTTTCTGTGACACTATTTTTTTTTTTTCAGTTTTACAATGATAGTCGTGGCCTTATGAACGGCACCATTAAATACTGCATCCATACATTGCGACTAACATATCATAAAACACTCTGTAAATTAGATAACAAAACAGTATTTCTCCGACGTACACGCGTACGTTTCGTCAATGGCTGAGTATAAATTCTTTCAGGAATGTACCACCTTTGCAAGCAAAATTCTTTTTTTTTTTTTTTTTTTTTTTTTTTCAATCTGGCAAATGGATGGTCACGATCTCGGACTCTCTATTCAATCAAAGATTCAGCAGGAATAATAAGTCAATTCTTTTTACCTCGATTCCCTTCTCTGTCATAGATAAAACTGACTGACCTGATGTAGTCATGGACCATCTATCTGCGAAGTCTCCGCCTGCCAAGTTGACCCGTACTTGTGTGCCAAAAGTTTTCAATATCCTATTCTGATGGAATGAACTGTTATGAAATCAAATGATTTGTCTTTCTCCAACCGGTACCATTGGATTGCAGTGTGTCCTTATGTCGTCATGTTTGGCATACACAAATGGTTACAGCGACACTGATGTACATCGGGCTGTTTGCTTGATTGTGATTAATGCGTGAAATGTCTTGTGCGCGAAGAATGTCGGGATACCAGCCGATCGGGCTGACAATGCGACATCAAGTTAGGGCCAATGGGTGTTAAATACATTGGATTTGTTTTTATTCACACTGGCGCCAGGTGGTGTTCAGTCACCTCAGGCTCGAAGGTCAATTAAGGTTAGAGGCATATCCATATGGACTTGCATGATTTAGGCCTAAAAGTAAAAGGATACATTCCACTACTTTATTTTTGCGCGCATGACTTGCTTCCTGATCACGACATAAAATTGAAATCTCCAGCAGAGACTCGCTGCATCAGCAGAGATGTGGTCTTTCCAAGGGTTTCATTTGGCAATCCGTTTTGATATTAAGTCCTAATTTGCGATATTACCAAATCATTTAGCGATATCGCTAAATCATTTGGCGATACCACTAAATATTGAGGGATATCACTAAATATTTAGCGATATATATATAAATATTTAACGATATTGTTAAATGAATTGGCGATATCACTAAATCAATAACAGTATATCCCACTCATCTTCCGTGGTGTGATTCCAGACTCCGCTTTGAAAAGAGGAAAATTATTCGAGCTTACACAATAGTGAAAGAGACAAAAGACGATGCACAGGCATGGGCCACAAATTAAACACTTCATAACCAGCACCAGGTGCACCTATCATTGCCGAAGGAAACCCACAACGATATACTTGGTGCGTCGCTTAAAAGTTCCAAACATAAAAACACGACTTTGTGGCGAACCGACAAATATCCCACGAAACGTAATTAATCTCCAGCCGCCCGTCATTAGTACATGAAAACCGTCACGAAAGGAACAACCTGTCCACAGCTGAAATCGATCTCCAGAAAGAGGATTGAATATTGTTCCTTAATAAAAGTAAAGCGTTCGATTGTGTTTGGCGCAGTGGTTTATTGTATGCAATGGACAATCCGGCTGGCCACTCACCTTGTTTCACAAATTATTTGTTAAATCGCCAACAACGAGCCGTAATGAATGGGCAAACATCTGATTGGGGCACGATAAATGCTGTTGTCCTTCTGGGTTCTGTATTAGAACGTCTTTCCTTTTCAATACTCATAAATGGTCAGCCGCCTGTGAAAGCAGGGGATCTGTCACCATGCCAAGCATGGTGGTTGCAAGTACTTCTGTGGAAGTTCTCACAGCCTGCATCTGCTCAGCCCACGTGGGGCTGGAGAGTAGAGCCTGGTGGTCCAGTAGCAGGGGACACAGTGGCAACAGAATGAGGAGTCTGCTGGTTAGAGAGAACCTGCTGGGTCTGTAGGAGGCAGAAGGTGCCACCACAGACTTGGATGCCTTCCCTCTATCTCCAACTTGCCTTGGATTTGTTCTGAGCTCTCAGAACCAGGAGCTGTTTAAAGCCAGGAGCCGGAGAAGTTTGCAGAGGTACCAGTGGTTTTCCAGACCTCCCAGACTTATGGTCTGAGCACTCAGACTGGCCGAGGTTCCAGAATACCCAGACGGGAACTCGGAGGTTTCCATTCCAGATGCACTGATTTGTGTGACGTCTGCTCCGAGTGCTCAGACCTAAAGGAAATAATTTTCCACAGAAAGGAACGTGTGTAAGGCACTAAAACAGTGCCTCTGAACCGAAATTCATGGAGCTTCAACTCAAAAGATTAAGCCAGTAATAGCGCCGAAAAGAGGAAGGATGATACTGGGAGCATGCGCACTGGGAGTTCCCACCACTTCGACAAGAACTGCGAGATGGTGACACGGGACCGTTCAGGTTTTCAGGAATCCAGTGAGTGAACTCAACTTGATTTCTTGGGCATTGGATCCAAACACAGAGCTCTGGACAAATGGGGGTCGAGAAGTAATACTACGTAACTAAAACAATAATCACAATTACCACCAAACCGTTGAACATTATTAAAACTTTACAGTAAACTCTTGACAGGAAGACATTTTCAACAAGTTAAGAACCTCCGAATACAAATTCTCTGATGTGCTGCAAATTTTGGTCCCTTTTCATAAATTGTATGGTCCTGTCTATGCATGAATGATGCAACTGTTCAAGCCAATTTACTGAAATAGGCCTATAATTTCAAACAAAACTTTTTGCACTCTGTCATGTGAAAACTAGATAAGGTTTTTTCCCCCTATGGACCTTTGCACTTACGTTTTGGTCTCTTTTGGGTTTTTTCGAACTATAAATTTATATGTTTCAGCTATACATACCAAGGAACATTGCCTTTGGTCGGAATTGACTTGGCTTTGTTTCGTTAGGACTACGGTTTGGATATGGTAATGACACTGTCTAATTTAGATACAATATATGTCTCATTCATTCGACCTTTCCTGGAATATGCTTGTGTTGCCTGGGATGGCTGCACGCTCCCAGATGCATTGAGGCTTGAGGGTATTCAGTTGGTTGCTGCCTACCTTATCTGTGGTGCCAAGCATACCACAGCTAAGGTTAAACCATAAAAACAAACAGATCTTGGGTGATTGGCTCAGAGTGGGGGGATGTGCAAATTAATAGAAGTGTACAATTAAAACAATTTAGTCCCAGGGAGCTGATTTATTTGTTTATTCATTTACCCGGGGAACCCTTTAGGTTCAATACGCTGTTCTTGTGGGACTCTTAGCAATATTATTCCCCATTATCACATTTCAATAGAAGGTATAATACAAGATAGACCCCCCTCCCACTATATACCACATTTCAGAGCAAGAACTGATTCAGTAAAAAAAAAACATTATTCCCTGCCACAAGAGGACTTTGGAACTAACTGCCATCAGAAACAAGAAATTCCAAGTCCTTTCCGAATTTAAAAAAAAAATCAACAGAACTGTTCCCTAACCAGTCAGACATATGAAAATATATTATGCGGGCAAAAGATTCCCAGCAGTTATTCATGCATGATTCCATATGGGGTGCAACAACTGTATGCCAGCCTAATTGACATCGGTCATTCCGCTACTCCAATGTTGCAATGCGGGCAAGGTAAAAAATATGTATGGCATTAGTTGTCCCCATCATACTATTCCAAGGGATCGCCTCCACAAGATTGTAACAAAGTATGCTTCATTTAGCCTGGAGACATTTTTATATGGTGCATTCGGATTGCAACTTCGAAAATAACAAAACAGTATTCTTGGCTCACCATGATTTTATTTGAAAAAACAAACTGTTGCATTATGGGATTGATATTTGGCAAAGATGGCGGATCGCAGTATTGAGGCAAATAGTCCTAGTTCCAATGGGCTTTATTACAAATTAAGTTTCTTGTTAGTTTTATTTAAACAAGAAAATTTAATAAGATACTGAAACAGAGGCAGATCATAAAAGTTGCCGAAAATCAGGAAATACACGGAAATATAACGTACATTTAGGACTGAGCACTTAGAGACAGCGTCAGCCTACCATGACATAGTTTCTTCTAAATGCGCCGAGTTATTAAGTTAAAACTTCAAACGCCAAATTATTCATAATACGGATAGTACCATTACACATGAGAAACAAGTCACGAAAATACATATAATTTTGTCATTGCGTAGGCAAGAATTGCAAACCTTGTTTCTTAAGTATGAACGGTGGCTGGATATCCCTATCGTAAATAATCTTGAAGACACAACATACATAATGGCTAAAATTTGAGTCAGAGCATAATGTACAATGTCAATACTGTCAGATTTACTTATCATTCCCTGGATATCAATGTCGAAAAGGTACAGGGAAAAGTTGAAGTAGCATCTTTATTTTAGGACTGAATGAGTTTGGCTAGCAATAGCAAGGGTTGCCAAGTATTGAAAGGTGCGAATTGGTCGTACCGTAAGGTTGTGCCTGTTCTGTTCGTCATTTATTTTCGTATTGTACTTTTTTATTTTTGTGAACTTGCAACCATTATGTACACCTTTCTGAAGTCCGGTCAATGCTATTATATTTGCTTGAGAAAAGGGTCTTGTATTAGCCGATGGCTGCTAATCCTTGTGATAAAAAAGTTAAAGACAACTAACACTGTGACTGTGCCCTCCAGATATGATATGAACGGTCTGTTAGCATATATGGAACCGCAAGAGTTGGAACGGATACTTCCAGACATGGCCCAAACATATCAGTTTATCATGAAAGTAAATGGAAAACTCTACATGAACGGCGAGAAAAGGAAAGGAGGATGGAAGGAAGGAAACAAGCAAAAAAGCATACAAGGACGGAAAGAAAATAGGAGAGCCAACACAAACATTCTGCAAAGTGCGTGACCATGGATCAACCTGCGTGAAAGGGTAAGAATTTTAGTTGTTTTATTTGTCATCAGGTGGCGCTCCTCGTGTAACTGGTCCAGCTGCTGCACATCAAAACAGCACAACCACTATATGTATTTCATTGTTATGTTTGACCAATATTCTTGCTCTTGGGCCAGTGAATGCACAGATGCCCATTAATATCTAACTTTTCAACAGTTTTCTCCTCACAAGCCTATAGCCACCAAATAGAGATTTTTGTGCGTTTTGAGTTTTTTCCCACCTCCTACTAGTCATTGTATTGCTTTCCTATTCATCCATGAGCAAGCTGAGCCTCAGACTTCACATTTATTTATTTATTTATTTATTTATTTATTTATTCATTCATTTTATTTATTTATTTATTTATTTATTTATTTATTTATTTATTTATTTATTTATTTATTCATTCATTCATTCATTCATTCATTCATTCATTCATTCATTCATTCATTTATTTATTTATTTGCCTGGTGAAGCCTATGCATCAAATTCATGAACTGAATTTCATAATTGTGTGTGTGTGTGTGTGGTGGGGGGGGGGGGGGCTTTTGATGTCTACTGACCTTCGACGGGGATGTTGCACAGGTAAATATTGAAATACAGCTAAGTGTTTATCATGTTTCTTCACCAGATGGGGCGAGGTACAGAGCACACGCGGAAGAGACACAAGTCTTTGATCAAGTGCTGGTTATGCTAATCATTTCTGTGACAATGTGAGAAAGAAAAAACAGTCTCGTAGTGATCTATATATCTTGTTTACATTTACCTAGCCGGTGGATCAGTATTGATTTCATAAAACGTACGATGCGTTTAAATGCGTGTCAATTTGTTCCGACTTCCTTGTTGGGTAAAAGGCTTGCAAACATACAGATACAAACAATAAATTTGCCTTATAAAATGTAATGTTATGTTGCCTACACGAAACAGTTTATAGTAATCTGTGGACATATATATATATATATATATATATATATATATATATATATATATATATATATATATATATATATATATATATATATATATATATATATATATATATATATATATATATATACCTGCTCCGCCGCAGCCGCACCACATAGCCCACGGGTTAAACAACTCATTACGATTGATATTGTTCTTAGAGCAAAAAATATTTCATTTCCGGCTCAGACATAGTGTTGATTGAAATGGCTGTCTGAGGAAGGCCTAGGGGTGCAAAGGTTTGGGTAACGTGCTGTGCCCTGTTGATATAATGCGTCTGTGGGCATCAGGAAATCTGTTGACTCGGACCAAGCTCGTGGTCTCTACTCTCTCGTGGTAACTGTAGGTATGCTGCTACTTGAATGAATGTTCAGTTTACAAAGAATATGAATCTACATCTAGTATCGCTATGTAAAGAACAGATTGACTATTGATAATGAAGGAGTTAAAAGGTTTTCAATACGAAGCAACTGCATATAACGAAAACGTATTGCTTGGTTTCCTCTAAAATGAAAAAGCAGCTTTGAGGGCGACACAGATTTAGAATCTAATCTAAGAAATTTAGAGCAGTTGAAGCTTTGACAACGCCTTTGTAGAAGAGTTCTAAAAATGCAAGCCTAACTAGGAAAAAATAAGATGGTCTCTCTAAAGCAAATGTACCTGTGTGCCTTGAAAATTAATAAAATTCAAAAAGCTTTAAAAATGTGTTCAATTATAATAAAACGTATCTTGACCACGATCTTTTGAATTGAATTCCCCCTTCATATGTTTAAGTTTGTGAACATTAAAATCTTCTGAGTGTGCTCAATTAGCACAATTCCAAATTGTACAACTTTCATATTCTTTTCAATGGATGCACCTATGCCACCAGCCGATCGATATTCCTTTTGACACTTCTATCTACAATACGTTTGAAGATAATCAGCTTTAAAATTTTGGAAATATGCCGAATTAAGTATGAATTCAAATTTTACATCTTTTGCTTTCATTTCACTGCACGCACCGACTGCAACCTATAGCGTAAACCTAAAAAATGAAGTTGGACTTACACCTTTATCTGTAATAAGTTTTAAAAAGTGCACAAGAAAATCAGTATGTTTGTCCAGAAGTGACCTCATTGAATACAGGAAGTATTCAAACCTACAACAGAAGGACGTGTAATTCCAACTGTTACTGGTACATACCGGTATATGCAGCATAATTACGGTGCATCTGATGAAAGATTTAAACCTACAGCCTTTATAATCATGTTAATTAGAGGCATTTCACATTTTGAGACTAACTTTAATATCATGAAGAGTTACAATCAGATGTACAAACGATTCCAA
>OZ026612.1:50836407-50892407 GCA_964020975.1 Hermodice carunculata
GGTTTACCTACACAGTGAAAACATTTTCAGCCCCTTTAAGTATCGATGATTATGGATATGTTAAAATAAACATTATCTGAACATCCATATACAATGTATGCATATTATAACCCAATGGGAAATAAAAACATGTAAAACATAACTGTCTTTATTCCTTTATCCCATGAAAAAAAAGAATAAAACACAAATATAAGAACCGATCAGATGCTAGAGTACGAACGAGAACAGGTTTCGTCTCACAGATCACAAGAAAATCCAGAAAAGATTATTTGCTTGAAAGCAAATCCGTCTGTGTGCCACCAAAAAATGCATTAATTTAAATGTTACAACTTATGCCTTCAACACACACCTATGAATTTAATTGAGAATAGCACCTCTACTAATAATAGTTAAGAAGATATTCAACATTTAAACTTCCACAGTGCCCCAAGCATTAGCATGAATTAAATTTTCAACCTTTGCTTGTGGTTCATTGGATGCACCTACAGCACAAACCGCCTTGTAACCAGCCGTTTTGGGCTTCTTCTCAACATACATGTCGTCAACCAAATTTCATAATGGTAAACATATCTTGATGAATTTTAAATAATTCCTCGCATTGGTAGTATATGTTGACCAGCTATGCTCGCTTGATCCAAAATTCATAATACATTCATTCTACAAAGTCATATGTCCCGCAACTCTTCTATACCATTGACACCAGTGATTTCAAGCTCAATGAAGAAGGTGTTAGGAAAATTTTACTATCATTAAGATTAATCTGCATCAGGCAACAATATAGGCAAAGTCTCCTAAAATACTGCTGAATCCATCTGCAAACCCTTGAAAAAAATTTTAACCTGTCTCTCAGTGTCCCCCAATTTTCCGATTCTTGGAAACGCTGTAATATCAGCCCTGTGTTTAAAAAAAAACGAATAAACAAATCAAGAGTAACTATCGTCCAATTTCCTTGCTGTGTAACGTATCTAAAGTTTTCGAGCGACTGGTCTTTAATTCTCTTTATGAATATCTAACAGGCAACAACCTAAGAACTGATAAGAACTCTGGGCAATATTCAAAAGCAGATTTTGAACATTTTAGAGTTAAAATTAATGAGGTAAATTGGGACGCCTGCTTTGATACATCTGATGTCGACACGGCGTGTCTTGCCTGGACAACAAAATTTCTGGATGCTGCTAGACTTTGTATACCCAACAAAAATGTCTGTATGAACCTTTCCCTTTCGGAATGCAAATTTCCATCTGAATGGAAAAAGGCACATGTTACACCCATCCTAAAAAGCGATGCACCTGAATTATGCAGTAATTATAGGCCTATCTCACTTCTTAGTTGTGTTGGAAAGGTCTTCGAACGTGCTGTTTGTAAGTACGTCTTCAATTTTATCCGCGATGACTGTGTGCTACCTGACAAACAGTCAAGATTTATTCCGGGAGATGGAACTGTTAACCAGTTAATCTACCTTTATCATGAATTTTCAAAAGCTGCTGACCATCAGAAAGAAGTGCGGGTGGTATTTTGTGATATCACCAAAGCCTTCGATAAAGTATATCATCCAGGTCTAATTCACAAAATAAAGAATGCAGGAATTAGAGGGTCTTTACTCCAGTGGATGGAGCACTATCTTCATGCACGGACTCAAAGAGTGGTCATTCAGGGTCAGGCATCAACTGGGGTAAGCTCAGAGCAGGCGTCCCACAAGGATCAGTTTTGGGGCCCTTGTAATTCCTTTTACACGTGAATGATATTGTTGAAATAGTTAAATTAGAAATCCGTCTTTTTGCTGACGATTCGACATTGTACATTACAGTTAACGATATTAATAATGCAGCTGAAATGCTCAACCAAGATCTCGAGACAGTCACTCAATGGTCTAACTAGTGGCTGGTGTCTTTCAATCCTAACAAGCCCAAAGCACTGACAGTTAGTAGGAAACCTAATACTGGAGACCATCCAAACCTAATATTCAACCATAACATTCTTGAAAATATAAATATTCACAAACATCTAGGTCTGTGGATCTCTCAGATCTTTCCAGGTCAACACACATAAATCATATTGAGGCATACTCGCGAAAGTTACTAGGTATTCCGAAACGCTTACAGTACAAGTTAAGCAGACGAGCTTTAGAATCCTCGTACTTTTCATTTATACTTCCTTGTTTAGAGTATGGGTGTGTGGTCTGGGATGGATGCACTGACACAGACAAAACGAAGTTAGAATCTGTTCAATTGGCTGCAGCTCGAATTGTCACAGGAACACTTGCTCACACTAACCTTAAAAACATTTATGCTGAAACAGGTTGGGAGACTTTAGTTGAACGCAGGAGGAAACACAAGTTAGTACTTATGTTTAAAATAATGAAAGGACTCTCTCCTGCATACCTAACCAATTTGTTACCTGGTACGCTTTCATCACACTACAATCCGCTACGTACCTTTCAAGTTGAGAGACATACTTTTTACAAATCGTTTTTTCCATCAACTGTCCGTGAATGGAATCTGCTGATCCGATCTTTCAGAAACCTCGAACATTTATATGACTTTAAAAGAGAACTTAATAAAACTAGACCCAAACGTAATGAATTGTATTATACTGGTGAAAGGAAAATTGCTGTCATTCCTGCTAGGATGAGAATGGGATGCATCCAGCTGAACAGTGATCTCTTCAAAATTGGTGTCATCGAATTGCCAGCTTGCTCGTGTGGAGCCAGCACTGAAAATAGCTACCATTTCTTTTTCAATGTAGCAAGTACACTGTGTTGAGAAACGAACTACATTCGAAAATAATACTTTTGGGAAATTTCAATCTTCGAACTTTATTATTTGGTACTGAAAGAAATACAAAGATTCAAAACATTGAAATTTTTGAAGCAGTTCATAATTATATTAAGGATACTGGAAGATTTAAATTACGAGTGTTATTTGTAACACGGCTAGTAAACCACTGAATTAGGCACTATGGTGTTCGCGTAGGAAGCTCATATACCAACTCCTTTTACCTTTATTCATCATTTGTGGTCCTGTGTGTCCAATTTATCTGTGTAATGGTGTTCCGAAATTTCAATTGTGTGTATCGTCATATGTGTACAAGAGGCCCTAATATAGGCTTGTGAGCCTGTCGGCCAATTGTTTTTTCCATCGAATAAAAATATGTTTAAACCAACTCTGGGTTTAAAGTTAATGATTCAACTACCAACCAATTAGTAAGTATTCTCCACAATATCTACAATGGGATTGAAAATTTCAAAGAGGCCAGAAGGGTATTCTTGGATATCTCGAAGGCCTTTGACAAAGTGTGGCATGTAGGCCTCTCGTCCAAAATACGGCAGCTGGCTTTATCTGAAGGACATATTAGGTGGATAAACAGCTACCTGTCAAACCGCTTTCAACGTGTTATTATCCATGGGCAAACCTCCTCTTGGCTTCCCGTCCAGGCCGGCGTACCTCAGGGACCAATTCTAGGTCCCTTTTTATTTCTTGTGTATATAAATGATATTGTAAATGATTTGACCTGTGATGTCTGCATTTTTGCTGACGACACTAGCATACTTGAGATAGTTCAAAATCCTACAGACTCAGCACACCACTTCAACACAAATCATTCAATTATCGACCACTGGGGTAAATTATGGCGCATTGTTTTCAATGCCATAAAGTCCATTTCAGTTATTTTCTTGGCCAAAATCAATAAACCTCATCATCCCCCTGTCCTTCTAGGTGATACCGCCATACCAGAGGAAGACACCCATATCCACGTTAGAATTACTCTAGCCGACAATCTTTCTTTGCGTGCGCGTGCCGCACACATCACAAACAAAGACAGACAGCGTATTGGCCTTCTTCGAAGATTCAAATTTAAGTTATCCCGGAAAGATTATATTTTTCAATGGTTAGGCCAATTCTTAAATACGGTTGTGTTACCTTTGATAATTGTGGGCAAGGTCTGAGTGATTTACTCGAGTCGATTCAGTACGAGGAAGCTAAAATATGCACTGGCGCACCAAGGCACACATCTCATAACAAACTCTTAGATGAACTTGGTTGGCCAACACTAGCCAGTAGACGCAAATATTTCAAATTAATCCTTGTCTATAAAATGTATTTTAACTTGACTCCTTCCTATCTATCCAACATTATACCTCGTGCCCCCGCCATTGCTGGTACTCGTACACTCCGCCATAGGCCTAACAGCAACCTTCGCCTCATCAAATGCCGAACCCAACGGTTTGAAAATTCCTTTCTCCCTGATGCCACCAAACTATGGAATAATCTCCCCACTGATATCCTTAACTCCCTTCCCCTTCAGTTCTTTAAGTCGAAACTCAAAGCAACTCTGCTAGCGGCCGACATTGCTCCGGATTTCTACTCCCATGATCAGCGATTTGCAAGCATCTGTCATACCCAGTTACGATTAGAATTCTATGTATTTAATTCCGATCTCCATAAAGTAATTATTATTCAACAGCCAACTTGTGCCTGCTCCCAACCAACTGAAGATTTTAAGCACTTTTGTCTCTACTGCCCTAAATATGGAAAGAAAGAAGCTCCTGCTTACCATCACTCCTTTGTCAGCCCCTGGTGTTAATCCAAACCTTACCATGTATGTTGCAAATGACAAAGTAGTATATCATTATTTGGGAGTAAAGAGCTTTCAGATGAATGCAATACAGAAATTTTCAGAACATTGCAAAATTTTATTGTTGAAGCACGCCGATTTATATTGTAACTGAGAAGTATCTTATCCCGTATGTATCTCGAAAACAGCATATACCATTGCAGTGTATTTATATATTCAATGTATCTACCATGTTCTCCATAATGTTTCATTTGAATATTCATACCTCAGATCATTGGCTTATCCATTAGGTCTGTAAGAATATATGTTTAATGCTCCCACATATGGGTCAACACTCCACAGGTGGGTCGACAATGACAAGGCGGGAAAGAACACCCGAGCTGCTGGGCTCACTGGCGGCTCCTCAGTGGCAGTGTGAGTGTGCACCCAGGGTGTTTCGGCCGTGCCCAGCAGTATGCATCTTGCATCTGTCAATACAATCGGCCTATAACCCCCCCCCCCCCTTTAGTCGCTCCCATTTGCTTGTTTCTTAGTATATTTGTGTATATATGCATGTTTTTTATTGGATTGGAATGTTAAATATTGGGTTAGTTGTTTAATTGTATTATAGCATGTCTACCTAAGTGCATAGTCACATGTTTGTACATTGAATTGTCCTGTGCGTCTTGTATTTATAATTTTGTGCGTCTCCGTGTCTGGAGAACACCTAGATTAGTTATATTCTGTACCATTGGTTAATCCACTGAAAATAAATATGTTTAAACTTAAACTTAAACATACCAGAAATATATATCCAGATCTATATTTTCCTTGTACGTTCCTATCAAATTATGCTCATATTGTCACTGTAGCAGTGAGATACTCTGACCTTCCCCAATAACAAAAATGTTCGTGTTTTTCTTCTTCTTCTTCTTCTTCTTCTTCTTCTTCTTCTTCTTCTTCTTCTTCTTCTTCTTCTTCTTCTTCTTCTTCTTCTTCTTCTTCTTCTTCTTCTTCTTCTTCTTCTTCTTCTTCTTTTTTGTTTCTTTGTTTTTGTTTTGTTCTTCTTCTTTTTCTTCTTCTTTTTTGTTTCTTTGTTTTTGTTTTGTTTTTTAATGGGAATTACATATTAGGACTCGTTACCATGCCTGGTTTGGTACAATTACATTGTATAAGAAATAGTCGTGTCCGAGTAAAGAGAGGAGACAGACCGCCGTCCAATCTGTCTTGATATGGTTAACCGGTGCAAAAAAAGTAGAAAAATCGCTCTAGTATCGCTCCAGGACTCATCATGCTCTTATCATAGCTTCCTGGGAGAAATAGCATACCTGCTCCCACTAACCTGTCGTTTCTACTTCCCGATTATTACGTGATAAGCACTCATCTCAAAGCTAGTTGGCTTGTGCAAAACATGTATTGGCTATAGTTTATGATTCTCTGTGTATCATTTTTACTTTTTGAAAGCCCTTTCAACAAGGCTGATTATTATTATTATTATTATTATTATTATTATTATTATTATTATTATTATTATTATTATTATTATTATTATTATTATTATTATTATTATTATTATTATTATTATTATTATCATCATCATCATCGTTATTATTATTATGACTGTGTGCACACAATTTTTTGTTTTTATTTTCACGAATTACCCCCCCATCTCTCTCTCTCTCTCTCTCTCTCTCTCTCTCTCTCTCTCTCTCTCTCTCTCTCTCTCTCTCTCTCTCTCTCTCTCTCTCTCTCTCTCTCTCTCTCTCTCTATATCCTTCGTTATTGGGAAAATTGTTTAGGATTTTAGTTGAACTTGATAGTAGTCAGAAGGTACAAAGTAAACATCTTGACAGCCCCGTGCATGCAATCTTCTTGCCCCTTTATGTGGATGATTTCGTCAGAATATTGAAATATATGCAAATTATGAGTATATCTTCAAAGCTGAAATAGGACCCAAATGGAGATGCCATTCCATCTTCTATCTGTATGTTAAGACGATAGCGCACTTATGAGCATAGAAGAAACGCTATAGCATTTTACATTATACTTGTCAGGGGTATTTCAAAATTTAAGTCTACTGAACAAATCGTTGCAACATCCTAATTTACGCAAATTAGGGCATTTCAAACTTTAAATCTTTATGATCAAAAGTATGATAGATACCATCTCCACTTCTATCCCTATGTTATCGGCAACTCTGCCTCTAATAAATTTGGAAAGACAGTAGAAGGATTTTTAATTACATTAACTATACGATTTAAATTTTGCAAAATTGAACACCTTTAGAAGTGTAATACATAAGGATAGCAGTTTAACTTCCATCTGTTATTGACAGTTGTACAGGATGAACACGCAAGAAAATGTGCATTATTTTATTTCATGCTAATTGGGACTTTTCAAATTTTACATTTCGAATATCTTGAAAAGTTGTATAGCAATGCCATTCGAAGTTCCATGCATATGTTACTTATATACCACTGCATATATGTTAGATACTTGAGAATAAAAAATGTTATTCTATATTATGCTAATTAGTGGGATTTTAGATGTTATCTCTTCAATGTCTGTAAACGTATAATAGGTAGAAATATGATTCTAACTTTTGTGTGTATGTTACTTGGACTTCCCATCTATGCACATTGAACAAAAGGGTGTGGCAGTCAAGTCAAATAATAAATGTTGCCTGTCTTCAGATATAAAGTAGATGGGAGTCATTTCATTCAACTTGTACCTAGTTCTGCTTTGTAGACACAGAGTTGCTGCTAAGCAAACTATCGTCTGTATTTGTTCCTATTTTTGGTTTCAAATATCAGTCTTGCAGCAAAATGATGACGATGTAGCAAATAGTAAAAGTTGTACTATTCTTATTCATGCTTATTGATATTTCTACAGTACAATTAAAGGTTGGCTGGACCTTTAAGTATAAAGATATAAGTAAGGTGTTTCATATATTGACGAATCCCCATACTGGGGAACAATTACGACACAAGGAAGCCATACTGATCAGTAACGGATGAATGTGGTTATTATAGATAAACAACTACTGGTACCTGTTTTTATGTTTGACATTCTGTCCCCAAGGCTTGCTAAGCGTCTCTTTCTGGCATTGTGAATTAGCATGTCCTTTGTTTGTCCCCTTATTTGTTATTTCATTAACTTGTCATTAAATTCTCTCAGAAGTCTGCCGACTTTGGCACACTAACTTGCATAAAATGTGCTTGGGACACACCAAGACGCCCCGAACCTGTAGAGGCAAACGCTCATTTAACTACTCGAGTGTAACAAATTGTCGGTTTCGTTTCCGCAGAATTTCACGGTTGGTAGCGTTTTCCACGTGAACAATTTATTTCACACCACAATCTGACGTCAGTCTGAACCTCTGGCTCGAAACCTAAAGGTTAAAAGCCTCAGGAAATGTCATAAGTGAAGTTGTGTCTTCCCTAGAGACGACGTCACTGTCCTATACAGACGTTAAATAAACATTGCATTCAAAACCCAAATGTGATATTGTTCATGACAGAATAGTTTTCCCGCCGAGAGGGTAAATTCCACTTGCTTGGTTGTTAGTTCTTGTGCGGGATGGGCGGTAATGCTAATATAATTCTGTGTCACAAGGAAAACATACCAAAATGAAATATAAACACGTTGAATAGAAAACATTTTAATACGCTAATTTATCGCTGATCTTGACAAATTTCGAAGACTGGGTTTGGTAAGTGGCTTTGTTGAAAGGTCAACTAATGTAGCCTGGTCCTGTGTCCCTGTCAACGGATGTGTGCAGGCCTTGTATTTTTACAGGTCCCTTCCTCGATAATTATTACAGAAGATTGATAATAAAGAATAACCTCAGGAAACCCGTGTTTACCTTCTGTGCGCTGTGAAGCATTGTACCAGCGACCAGAATGCATCCTTTGTTAACCTGTTCGCCAATTTCTGATACATATGAGACCAGACAATTTTCAATAATTTAAACCTCTTTCGAAAGAACGATCACCTGAATCTGATATTGCTGGAACCAGCGCAAAATGCGATCAAAGTAGTATCTCAGATATTGGTAGATTATGGTTTTCACGGGTTACTGAAAAATTTGCTTATAAACTTCTGCGAAAAATGTGTCCATATGGCATGATTGTAAAAATGATTTTACCTTCATTTGGAGGCGGCATTATTTCATTAATGAGCCTACAAAATGTCCGACCCCACCTCCCGGGGAAAAATCTCTGTAATGTTCCAGCCGCGCCCCCTCGGGATCTGAGTGGATCTTGTATAAATTATCAGCTCTTGTCTGGTAGCGGTGCTCACATGGGTACTGAATGGCCTAGCTTGCCTGTGCGATATGGTTTAGTGGCGCGTGGAGAAGCCATCTATATCAAAGAGCGCCGGCACAGGTGGACAGTCTGGCTCGCGGTGAGGACTCCAAAGCAAACTCTTGACCCGTTTGAACCCCCGCGACACCTGAGGGTTGTAGGTCAGTTTACCCACCAAGTTCTGAAGCACCAAGAGGATGACAGGGCCGTTGTCTTGGCGTCAGAAGACCGCACCCCTCGCCACATTTGGAGAGCTCTCAACAAGCAGACCGCGTGTTGTCCCTCCGACCTGTGTGCTAAGCTCTTGATCTTCGCCAGATAGGTCTACTTTTCTGGGGATTTGATGTTGCGATATTTTGTTTCAAGAGAAGAGTGTTGTTGGCCTTTGCACCAAAGATCATTTCTCCAATCCATCATGCTACCTGGGTGGCCCGTCCATGTGATTATACACGAACATGAAATAAAATGCATAATTTGTGTGCATAAAAACGGAGTATCACAAGCAAAAGCTGGAATTAGAAATACATGTAATTTGTACCAAGTCTTCTTCTTGAGATATAGCTTTACCGCATAAAACATTACGGCTCATTCGTGGACTGTGTTTTTCATGATATTTGTCTGGAATCACAATTATAGCGTTGTATATATATCACACTCAGTGTGAACAGGATAGATAAAAAATATGCTACACGTATTTCTGTCTCACGTACGATATAAAAATGAATATGAAAAAAAACGAATGGAGGGATATTATTATGTTTAAAATTCAGTACCAAGCGCAATAACGACAAAGGTTCAAAATGCATGTGCATCTGTCGCTGGTAAAAAGGTCTTGTAACTTTATAGAATTTCTCCAAAAGCTGAACTATCCTGATCTTAAATTGTAAATTTGAAATACGCAGTCTGTCTTGCTAAAATATCATAAACTTTCAAGCCTGAGTGCTCTCGCTGTGGAAACGCGCACTAAGGGTCTCAATTGAGGTGGACGGTTTCTGTCCCCCGTGCAGTTTGCGTTTCATATCCCTGATGTGACACGCGACATATATATATACCCATAAATATTATCCTCAGACCTTGATTCATGCGGCCCGTCTTCAAAGCTACCTTCTTGAGGACTCCATGAGTGGTGTATAAATTGAAATGTTATTTGACTTTGATCTATTGCAAAGTTTATTTTCTCTATACTCCCATGATCATAATAGCGCAAGTAACAGTCAATATATTCATTTACAACTGCTTCCCGCGATAAGTGCGTATATACATACTGCAGTCCTACATTTCATTGAAACACTTTACACTTACAACACATTTGTCATGAATACAGATAAGAAAACGGCCCATGTAGTCTTATCAAAAGTTAAAAATACAGAAAATATGAGATACCAATCTGTAATAAGTGCCTAGAAAAAAAAACGAGAATTTAATCTTTGGTATATTAACCAATAAATTTTAATGACCAATTGATCAATTCAAAGTGTCCTCCAAGAGTATATTTTGGGTCAAGTATGCTATAACTTTTATGATCTGCAGAAGTTCACAATTTTATATTGGGTCATTATCTCTTCTTGTTTCCAAAAACTTCACTGTTTGTCCACTGATATGCAACGAACCGTGAATGTCCATGCAAGTACGAAGCATTTGATATTTCAAATGTACAAAAGATTGATCGGAAGGACATGTGTCTCAGTTTTAACATTCCTCCTACAACCAACAACAAACGAGCTGCAAAATGCACAGATGACGCGTGTTCTGAACATTCTTCGTCGGGTTTCTTGCCCACTCCGCTACAGTGTGCCATTAAAATGTGCCTAACTACAAAGACCGCACTTGTAGAATAATTTTTCATGTTTTAACACCCTGGACAAGTAGAGGACCTGGCTTTTTACATGTAAAGTTCCTGTCCCTCCTTTTTCCTGTCGGGTGTAAGGGCTCAGAAAAGCATCTACTATTGACATATGGCATGGTGGTGCCTGCGACCACAGGGGTTTTGCAGTGCCCCGTGTGCCCTCCGATGGGGTCTCTATTCTGTGACAAGCACCTGTAACCTCGCGTGCCCGACTGGAATTGTGATTAATATTTCTTAATTGACGTGACGACTGTAGACCAATTTTATTTCCAGGAAATCCACCAGAAATAGGATCGGAGTTTGTGTCCGTTATTTAACAGAGGACGACGTGCTTTCCAATAATAATTTCAGTGTTTGATTTGTCATAACACGTACGCTTACAAGGAAAACAATGTCCCCTTATTTTGAAAAATGCCACATCAATTGGTATAAATGATGATCAAAGATCCGGGAAGTTGGAAGAAAGAAAACACAATTCACGGTACAAGCAAATTTTGTTTTTAATGCGAAAGCTGTGCTGTGTTAATGTCTATTGTTGAGTGTTCTTACCCTTGGTCATGTGTTGTTTGTTTGTTTTCCCAAGGAGTGTAAACTCCTTGGTTTTCCTGAAGACACACATAAAAGTACTTATCCTAACAAATAGATTTTTATGACTAATTGAGTAATTCAAAATGTGCTCCTAGAGCATATTTTGGGTCAAGTATATGCTATAACTTTTACGATCTGCAGAAGTTCCCAATTTTATAGTGGGTCATTATGTCTGGGTGCGAACCCAGACATTTTGGTTTTCCAAGAATTCTTTTTTTCTTTCTTTCTTTCTTTCTTTCTTTCTTTCTTTCTTTCTTTCTTTCTTTCTTTCTTTCTTTCTTTCTTTCTTTCTTTCTTTCTTTCTTTCTTTCTTTCTTTCTTTCTTTCTTTCTTTCTTTCTTCTTTACGACCAAGTTTGTCTGCAGTCATTCTCAGACACTTTTTTCCGAAAACCACCAGACTTGCCAAGGTGACTAACCTGCCAGTGAAATTGTGCATATCATTTGGAATAGTCATGATGTTTAAAATTATACAAATTGTAGGGGCAATTAAAATTTTAATATGTCTTCAAAAATATTATAGAGAGACACAAAGTTCTAACTTACACATGTAGGTTTGAGACATCTGGCAAATCCAATAAGCATGCAAACAAAAGTTGGAGAATTTAATGTGTGCTAAATTCATTGAATTTTCCCACAATACACATCACTTCTACTGCTTGTACAGCTGCACCGACATCCATGGTGCTAGATAATCATTTTGCATTCATAATAGATCAGCTCTCATAGGCAGCCTTCTATCCAAGTATGCTAGTTGTATGGTTTGGAACGTGTGGGTCTCCCAACAACTGTGTAATCAGGTTCTCAATAAAATACGTAGACCTTAATATTGGCTTGTTAGCCTGTTGGCCAATACGAGACATTCATATTTAACTGCGATCCTGCTCACTTCCTGTGTTGCCGGGGCAACAGACTGATGCTTCTTCTGGCAATTTTCTCTGGTCACAAGTGTGCCCACTGTAGAAAGGTTTCACGGTATAAGTAAACACTGGAACTGTGTGTCTGAGTAATTACTTTTAATGTTATTCAAGTTTTAAAATGTAAAATGTATTTGATCAGCACATTTTCAGATGTTACAAGTTTTGTATGTATCCTTCATATACATGTATACCATGCTCATAACTGTGCCAGTATCAGTTGGAATGACATCTCTATATATCATAGTTTTGATGATATTCAAGATTTTTGAAGTTGGAAATATGTGTGCTGATAGAGGTGTCATTTCAACTTGGAACTACAACAAGTTATAGCATTTTAATTTGCGCAAATTAGTTAAATACACAAAATTTAAATCTTTAATAGCTTCAAAACTGTTCTCATTTTGAAGGCAAGCAGACAGATATGCTGTGAAGCAAATCTTCTTTTCTAATTACCTCTTCTTGCTTCTAAGAACTTCACTGTTTGTCTACTGATATGCAACGAACCATGAATGTCCCATGCAAGCATGAGGCATTTGATTTTTCAAATGGACAAAAGATTGATTGGGAGGACATGTGTCTCAGTTTCCCCCAGCTACCAACCTCAAACGAGCTGAAAAATACACAGATGACGCGCGTTGTGAACATTCTTTGTCGGGTTTCTCACCCACTCCGCTACAGTGAACCCTTAAAATGTGCCCAACTACAAAGACCGCACTTGTAGAATAATTTTTCATTTTTTAACCCTCTGGACAAGCAGAGGACCTGGCTTTTTGCTTGTAAAGTTCTTATCCCTCCTTTTTCCTCTCAGGTATAAGGGCTCGGCAAAGAACCTACTATTGACATATGGTATGGGGGTGCCCGCGATCGCACGGGTTTTGCAGTGCCCCGTGTGCCCTCCGATGGGGTCTCTATTCTGTGACAAGCACCTGTAATCTCGTGTGCCTGAGTTCAAAATTTTTATAGTGGGTCATTGTCTCTTCTGGCTTCTAAGAACTGCACTGTTTGTTTACTGATATCCAACGAACCGTGAATGTCCATGCAAGTACGAAGCATTTGAATTTTCAAATGTACAAAATATTAGTCGGAAGGACATGTGTCTCAGTTTTAACATTCCTCCTACAACCAACAACAAACGAGCTGCAAAATGCACAGATGACGCGTGTTCTGAACATGCTTCGTCGGGTTTCTTGCCCACTCCGCTACAGTGTGTGCCATTAAAATGTGCCTAACTACAAAGACCGCACTTGTAGAATAATTTTTCATGCTTTAACACCCTGGACCTGGCTTTTTACACGTAGAGTTCTTGTCCATCCTTTTTCCTGTTGGGTATAAGGGCTCAGTAAAGAACCTACTATTGACATATGTTATTGGGGTGCCCGCGACCATGGGGATTATGCAGTGCCCTCCGATGGGGTTTCTTTTCTGTGACAAACACCTGTAACCTCGCGTGCCCGACTGGAATTGTGATTAATATTTCTTAATTGACTTGACGAATGTAGACCAATTTTCCAGGAAATCCACCAGAAATAGGATTGGGGTTTTGTGTCCGTTATTTAACAGAGCAGGGCGGGCTTTCCAAGAATAATTTTTGGTGGTTGATTTATTATAACACGTACGTTTACAAAGAAAACAATGTCGCCTTCTTTTGAAAAATGCGGAAGCTGTTCTGTGTCATAGCCATTGTTCAGTCTTGTTAGCCTTGCTCATGTGCGTGGGGTTTTTTGTTTGTTTGTTTTCCTGAAGACACACATAAAAATACTTATCACTGATAAGTAAAAGTTGTTCAGAATAGACTAGGGCAATCATTTTTCAACTGTATACGAATTTGAAACTTGTGAGCAAAAACAAACAACATGATGTATTAAACATGGAAATTTACACTGAATCTCAGAAATGTTGACAATCTAAAATGTTTAAACAACAAATTTCAAGCTCCATATGAAGCTTGCAACTAGTTGGTTAAACATTTTAGATTGTCAATTTTTCGAGATTCAGTTTAAATTTCTATGTTTAATACATCGTGTTGTTTGTTTTTGCACACAAGTTTCAAATTCCTTTAAAAAGGGAAATTCCGAAAATAAGGAACAGGAATATCAGTCACTGAAGCATACGTGTTCTTTGCCAGGGAAGAGCGGAGACATGTCGACATGTGTAACATTATACCAGTAAAGCAATGTATTGATAAGTACGCAAGTATGATTATATCCTCGCAACAATTGTAGCTTTTGTGGATTTTGTGACCGGAAACATGATGACACCACACGCACGCAAGCATACACACACACACACACACACACACACACACACACACACATACATATATATATATACTTATACTCCTCAGCGCCCAATTTCTATTGTTTTCAGCGGAGTCTAATTTTCATAGAGCTCCTCTCTTCCTAGGAGTCTAATTGAATTAGATCCGCTGAAGTGCAAGTGACCTCATGACGGGACTTTGCAATGGAACTTCGACAATTTTTCTCTACACTTTTTAATGAAAAAAATATTTGTCCCTGGCAGGGTTCGAACCACGAATTCTGTGATCTACGGCTGAGCGTGCTGTCCATTACGCTAAACAGCTGAGACGATGCTTTAAGGATTTTACATAATATTTATTCCAGCGTCTCTATTGTTGACCAGCATTGAATAGGGTCAGGGAGCGTGACAGGTCAAGTGTCAAAGGTCGTTACATTATGTACTCTTACTTGTCGCTTTTCTCTTCGAAATCAAGTCTTTTAACTTTGTTTCAAGTAGGAAATACTTTTATAATACCCATCTTTTGGAGTATAAGTATGTCAGACGCCTCGTAGAGTTTTCCAATTGAATTAGAAGACTCGCGCTGCGCGCTCGTCTTCTAATTCAATTGGAAAACTCTACACGGCGTCTAACCTATACATACATTATGCGCACACTGTTCCACATGATACTGGACCTAAATCGGTAAACCCATTAATTGCCTAAACTAGCCAGTCGTTCATTTAATAATCAGTAGGCTTTGGTATAGTATAATAATCATCACAATGTGTACAAGCTATCCAGTCAGTCGGTCTGTATTTCGCGTTTTCTTTCAATTGTCCATTTGTTTCATACGTTTGCTTGTTGTGAGCATATGACATATGGTAGTCTCAGTATTGCCATACTGTCTGATTTCACATTGTTAAACCACCATATGTCCGCTTATTGTCCAGTAAAATTACACAATCACTTTTCTCTGGTCGACAAAATTTGAAACGGCGAAGGGAGCCCGTGTTGGCTCATAGACATTATTAGTAGTATAATCGTGACGAAAGACAAGAAAATATAAAACACGACAACAAATACCATGCAATGGTTATACGTTATACAGGATCAGCTATCGGTAGTGAAATAAAAATGCACATTCACGCACAAAGTAAATTTGACGATAAAGTGCCATTCTTAGGTCACCTCCATTTACTGTCCTGAAAAGTCCTTGAATATCTCTAAAACTATTATAGATAGATAGATAGATAGATAGATATGTCATTTCAACTTCTACTAGAGGGTTATTGTCCTGAAAAAGTTTGTTTTAAGATGAACCATAATTTTTGCACCATTAGCAGAGCATTACAATTTTTCTGATGTGTAAAATTTGGAAAAATATATTGCGTTAACGGATTTTTTGTAAAGCTATGTAATTTTTTTTTCAAGAGTAGAACCGATGTCATTCTCTGAGTTCAATTCGTTCGCTAAATGTACATTTTTAAAGTTTTCTGTCACAGATATTAATACGAACTGAACAGCTGTATGTTTTATTCCAATTTCCTATACACGCGGGTGTATTTACTTTTTAATAGTCTTTTCAGTAAATGCGTATAGGAACACATTAGCAACCGAGTCCAGTTTAAGATAATTGAAATACTCTTGCACTGTTTTCGTGATTGTCTGGCAAAGGGGCTGGGCCACCTAATGGGTTGTGTCACCTTTCTCATAATTATCATGTTAAACCATAGTGCGGGTCACCAGACAACAGCCAATGGAAAAGCAGCCGAAGAATACTGATCTGAGTAAAGGCCAAATGACACCCAGGAGACTCGCATGGATGGAACACTTGCCTGCTAAGCTGACTCAACGCCCTCGGGAGATGTTCCATTAGTTACTAGCCACATACTAATACCACCCATCCCACCAAACTGCAGACATGCAAAGGGCAATTTAAGCAGCCAAGAAGGACACAGAGATAGCGATAACTTCATCTCGGTTGTATTATGGTTAAACCAGTGGGGGGGGGGGGGAGGGGGAGAACCCCACCAGAGCAATCCCATAATACTTGTGAGTCTGAACATTTTGATTTGAAGAAAAACGCATGAATGTATGATCCAGTCCAGGGACTGTTGCTATGGAAATGTTATTTGTGATGTAAGATGTACAATGTAACTGTCCTTGCTACCAATCGAAATGTCCCTGTCTCTTTTAATTTGCAAAAATGCGACCAAAAGTTTGCCCTCCCCCTCCAACATTACGCTTCTTTAAACTCCAGTTAGTGTGTGGACTGGTGAATAAATTAAACTTTGTTTGTTAAGCAGGCAACAAATAATAGTTTTCGTCGGTCCATATATTTGCTTATTTTGGCATGCAAGTCACAATTTTCAATATAGAAATATAGATCGGTGACACTTCTTTTGTTTTTGTTCAATCAAATAACATGAGTTTTGCAAACTAAATTGAAAATTTAACCTGTTGGATGGCCACAATGATAACAGTGATAGTCTTAGGTTTGCTCGATATTACCAGATGTGTAACAGTGGAATCAGTAGCAAAGGTTTTCTTATTCCATTCAAGCACCTTTTTTTCATAAATTTAGACCACATTTTAGTTTTATAGTACCCGTGATCATATGACTTCTCTTGTTTCTTGAAACAAAGGAGCTGATGCAAGTCCTATCGTTAATGGCTCCACCGTCATCCATTTTTCTTTTCTTTTCTGTCATAAAACTCAACCTTTTGACCATATTTTAGTCCTAAGTTGCGGTGATGATGTGACGTCCGTTGTTTCCTGAAACAAAGGGGTTCACAACATTTATTGATGTAAGTTCTATCGTTAATGTCTCCACCGTTATCATCATTTGACCAAAACAAAGCTATCTTTTATATTGATGTAGATAGCACTATACACTTGTGAAAACAACATTTTAATGAAAGCATAGTGGCCTTTGTGGTCATGCTTTTGGCTTTTTCGATTACCATGCATTTTCTACAGTTAAAATGCTTTTTTTTTCTTTTTTTTTTTTTTTTTTTTTTGCAGACAAACCAAAAAATAACATGTCTATAGAAAATGGACGAATGACACTTGTTCCTTAATTAGCACCCCCATATTAGACAGATCGTAACAAAGTTATTGGGTTCTACATCGTTGATCTCTTATGGACAAGCGTTGTCACAGCCCTGAATATAATTCCGTTCTTGCATTTAACAGAGCCTATGTGTCAGTGTTATGTTTTCGCAGCGCTCCTGCTGGACATTGTATGAAAAGCACAATCTATGGATCTAACAGAAACAAAGCTGAAACACCACAGCTACGGTTCGCAGTTCAGTCCGCTGGCTTTTTTCTCCCACTGGCCTGGACCTGGTCCAATATGATATAACAAAAGTTAAGTCAATTAGCGGATTACTGGTGTAGTAATTTAATAAGCTTGGTATTTAGAATAATGCTGAACCACTGATGTGCTTTGCCAATTGTTTTAAAACGCCTTTTGTCTCACTTGAAGTCCAACCAACAATTGGCCATCTGTTATCCCATTTGGCGCTGGCGATGTCTTTTCTACCTCCAGTGCTAGAGATTTGCTTTTGTGAATCAGAGGTTTGCATGTGAATTTGTGTGTGTTTTATTTTTTTCTCTCTCTTGTCCCATGTCACGATAAGACACCCTGCTGGTAATCCTTGTCATAATTAAATAAGTACATGAGGGAGAACTGGTGAACAAGTCACAGATTAATTAGATTAGATCGTTTCCATTTGATAATTGATCGTCCACTGTGTCTCACTGATTCATCGATTGTTTTTCCTCTATTATATCCATCCTTTAGTTCATTTGTTTCCTTTCCTCTGAGTTTATTTTTACGATAAAAAATCTTTTCTACCTAGTCTTCCTTTACAATATATTTTCTTCACATTTGACAAAGATCATGCTGTATATTTCCCTGCCTTCAAAATAGGTATAACTGATTACTTCCTTTCGTTTGTTTTTGTTCGGAAAACTCCAATATTGTACCTTAAGTCCACAAAGAAAAGTTTGCAGGTATCTCTGGTAAAATTAAATCAAATACATACATCAAAGTAGTGTTCATTTTTCAGTAATAACTGTTTATATATATATATATATATATATATATATATATATATATATATATATATATATATATATATATATATATATATATATATATATATATAATTAGTATTAGTACCTTATTATCGTGATAAATTTCTTCTTAATTAGGCGATTCCAGCTTAATTTTGAGTTGAAATAATTTGTACGCAAAATAAGCATTTGAGCCCCATGGGACCTCTGGTGCAATGCATATTTTATTTTGTAAATATTTCATAACCACGACAATGCGCCTGGCGTCGAGTCGTTCTTTAATTGCTGTGTGACATATAGTACGGCAGGTTGGTTTGATTAAAACTGAGGCTTCATTGGAATCATCAAACGACAGGTTACACGCATATTTTTGTCATATGACACGCGATGCGTAAGGATGAGAAACTTGAAAATATTATTATCCCTTATTCTTATAAACAAAAACAGCATTATTGTTTCTTTTATTACTTTCTAGAGACATATATTTTGGCGTATGTGAATCGCTTTGGCCGACTTTGGTGACAAAACGAGACATCGTGAAACATGCTTTAGAGGTTACAGTACATTACAGAGTTTGTTGGATATATGAGGTTACTTTACATGCTTAACTGACTGGGCTATACAGTAACAAAGTGGCTTCTTCCCTGTTAACAGCTAAATTTGCGTCCTCCACTAAAAATTTCAATTGAAAATTGCAGACATTGACACGCAGACCCAGAGGCTAGTCTGTTTACGTTTTAACTGTCTGGTTCAAAATGTGTGCAAAGTCTAATCGTTTGGCCGTGGTTTGTGCAATCGAAGAAATAAGGATTCTTCTGGATTATCACCAGAACCTTCACATTATTGCACTGATCCAAAAGTTTTTCAGGAGGTAATGGAGTTCTTTATCGTAGGTAATAGGGTTCTTTCACTTGACACGGGCTTTTTACCATTGGCCTGAGTTCTTCGTTTTTGTGTCCCACTCGGAGACATGTGGACAGACGTGTAAAGTAAATAAAAATACTAACTAGCTATGGCCATTGAAAGCTGTTATTCCCTCAACCTCCCCTGATTGTCCCACATTTAAAATGAAATGCTGCTCTAAATGCCCTTGTGTTCAGTTACCCGAAGGATGTTATATATATATATATATATATATATATATATATATATATATATATATATATATATGTATGTATATTCCTAGTAGTCATTGCCCTATTCCGCAGTCCGAACTCTTTACTCACCATAAGCTAACCTGTCCCATTCGTGTACCCGAGTGGTGAGGTATATATATATATATATATATATATATATATATATATATATATATATATATATATATATATATATATATATATATATATATATATATGTGTGTGTGTGTGTGTGTGTGTGTGTGTGTGTGTGTGAGTGTGTGTGTGTTTGCGTGGCTCTTGGCCCGTTTTCAGGGGCGTGCTGAAACGAAGAATTTTATTGTTTCGGCCAAATTTACGCAATGACAGTCCAACAGAATAGAATTTCCCTTAAATTAGCTTCCGAAAATTGCATTCCTGAAAAGCATTTTGGAGAGAGTTGCGCTATACCGACAATTTTAATGCATGATATTGCGTGCCTCGTGTATATGCGAGTAGGGAAAATTTATATTTCTTAAAATATTCACAATTTTGTCCAGCATAAATGAAGACTATGGCAGAATTAGGCTACGGAACTAATCTTCTCAAGAATATCCCTTGCTTATCACAAATTGCCTTCCTCTGAGCCCCTTAATGATGAGTATTGTTGCATATATATATATATAACAAAAATAAAACTGTAGGATTTAAGGGAAACATATGAATATGCATTCACGTCTGTAATATTGGCGTCCGACTATCTTACTACAAATTTTGATTGTCATCTACAAAACATATACTTTTAAAATATATGGATGTTTTTCACTGAACAAGGAATATTTTCGTGACAGTTATGACATGGATGAATCTTGAGACTGTAGTTTCCAGATCATGCACAAGAGACCAAAAGGTTATATTTAGATTCCTTTTTTAATCCTGAATACACGTGCTTCAAAAGTTCGACTACCACAGATTCATATTCTCAGAGAAAAAAATGTGCAGCTTTTTTGTACCCTCAGTATATTCTTAAGATTTTTAATAACAGCAGATTGATATCAACCAAGATGATATGGTTGAAATTATAGAAAAGTTACGGCCAAAAACCACTTGTGGAGTTTGTGGAATGTCGACTAAAATTATGAAATTCATGAAAGATATAATTACTGAACCTCTAGTTATAACCATCAACCAAGCTTTGAACACAATCATTTGCCACGCTAAACTGAAAGTTGCTAACGCAGTGCTTATATATAAAAAGGGAGACAAACAAACTTTACAAATTATCATCCCATCTCTATCTTACCTTCACTCTAAAACGTTTTTGAAAAAAAAAAATCATATTTTATCAATTGTATGAATAGTTTCAAAAATATAAATTCTTTTATAAGAGTCGATATGGCTTTCGTAAAGGCTATTCCACTGAATTTGCTACGGTGGAACTTGTGGATAAGATTATTCAACAAATGGATGAAGATAAAATACCACTTTGTATCTTTCTCGATTTGTCAAGGAATTCAACACCATAGAACATAAAATTTTATTTTAAAAAGCTGTAATATTATGGAATTAAGGTGAAATGGCCATGCCCTGGTAAAATCAGTCTACTATCCTAGCCAAATAAAGCGAAAAGTATTCATGTAAACATTTGCAAAGTATACATTTCTGAAAAGGTTATGACCATCAGATTGTGAATACACAAACATCATGACCATTTGTATAAACAACCATTTTTCATCTTGAATTTCAATGAAACATGGTTATACAAATGTGGAAATAACTTCATACTGGTGTAACCAAACTTTGTTCTGTTTTCACTGGATTACTCTCAACATATGTGGCTAAAAAAAGTGTCCCGTAGATTTTTTTAACACGGTGTTGGTTTTGGAATTGTGGAGAGTTAAACCTTGGGGACCCATTATGTCTGGTGGCAGGAACTTTAAGGCCCTATAACTGCAAAACAAATACAGTGTTGAACTAGATAAGATGATTTGCTGCATAGCAAATCAGTGTGTGTGTCTTCAAAGCATATTGGTATGGCAATGTACAACTATGCCATAACACATGAGTAGAAGTTGGAATGGGATCTCTATCTGTTAGAGCTTTGAAGTTATTCAAGATTTAAAATTTCTAATGGTGCTATTTAGCAAAATTTAAATTGCTACAACTTTTATCTTTTAAGTCATTAGGTGCGCAAGGGTAAACAACCCCCTAGTAGAAGTTGGAGTGACATTTCTATCTATTATAGTGTTGAAGATAGTCAAGATTGAAAATTTCGAATGTCCCTAATTTGCATAATTTTAAACATCTTCATTTCTGTGTATAAACAGTCAAACTCCTTGTATGGAGGTACAATCATGCCCAGTTTGGAGTATCTATGTATAATAGTGTCCGAGAAAAATGTCAGACAAATTTGCTGGTATAGAAGAAAGAAGAAAGAGAGAAAGAAACTGGAAAAGAGAATTTGCTTGAAAGAAAATCGGTCTGTGTGCCTTCAAAGGTTGTAAATATTGAATGCTACAAATTTGATCCTTTGGTACTTCACATTCCATTAAGTTTATGGCTACATGCAAATGTCAAAGTCCAAATGACCTTGACCTTTGACTTTTACAGGTCACATGTAAATTGCACAGTGTTACAATACCCACAATTTAAGCCCAACATGAACCAAATCGGATGAAAATTGACCAAGTTATGGCAAGATGAAACTTTCAAAGGGCCAAATGACCTTGACCTTTGCCCTTTTTGAGGTTACATGTTCTTATAAAAATGTCCAGTGTAGCAATACCTACAATTTGAGTCCAACATGATTAGAATTGGATGGAGATTGGCCAAGTTATAACTGGATGAAACTTTCAAAGGTCCAAATGACCTTGACCGTTGACCTTTAGAGGTCACATGTAAATTTAATGTGCAAGGTTACAATAGCTACAATTTGAGCTTAACATGATGAAATTTGGATAAAAATTGACCAAGTTATGGCTAGAAGAAACCCACCACCGAAAGTGACCTTTGACCTTGAATGACCTTTGACCTTGAGAGACCTCTACCTGAAGTGAACCTTGACCTCAAAAATGACAATTTGGCTTAAAATTGACATTTGACCTTGACATGACCTTTGACCTTGACATGACCTTGACATTTTAGATGACCTTTACCTTGCTGTGATCGAACTCCTATACACTCGGAACCACATCTACTATAGTATATAAGATATTGAAGATTGAAAACTTTAATTAGCCCTCATTTGCATAATTTTGAAAAGCATGACCTCTCATTATAAAAAGGCCAGACTTTATCCACAGAAGTATAATTGTGCCAAGTTTGGAGTTTCAACATATAATACTTTTCAAATGAAATGTCGGACAAATTTGCCTGTAAAGAAAAGAAAGAAAGAAAGAAAGAAAGAAAGAAAGAAAGAAAGAAGAAAGAAAGAAAGAAAGAAAGAAAGAAAGAAAGAAAGAAAGAAAGAAAGAAAGAAAGAAAGAAAGAAAGAAAGAAAGAAAGAATTCCTAGAAAAACAGAAAAGTGTGTGCTGACGTACACACTTTTTAAACTTGGTAGGTATTACCTTGAGTAGGTTTTTAGCCCATTTGCTCACTTGGTAACGCAGCTCTTATTTCCTGATTTTAAAAAATTGCATAACGACCATTAAAAGTGCATATGAATATGGTTTATAGATATCAGTGTGAATTTATCCAAATGCAAAGATTAGATTCACTTCAGCCTTGCTTGGCATGAAATTATTACAGGAAAAATTTCTTATTCAATGGCACACTAAATTTTCTAGACAATCTTTTCCAGATAAAAAAAAATCAAGAACATATTTAAAATTTAAATGGAAAATTACTTACTGGTATTGAAGAATATAGATGAAAGAAGAAACTTAACCCGATTAAGAATCAGTGCACATAATTTAAATATTAAAAAATACCGTTCAAAGAACGCAGTACCCTTCGGCCGCCTTCAATCTCATTTGCTGTAAGTGAATAGGAATAGTGTCCCATAGTATCAGGTATAGTTACCTTCCCAAATACTACTATTGTACACTTGACCTTTGACCTCAAAAACATTATGTCAAATATAGAGGTATAACCTTGACTTTCAATAGCCTTCTAGATCACCCTGTGTAGCTTCTTTTGTTTTAAGATTTAGATTTCTAGATGCACGTCACTCAGCAAACTTGTGACCCATGTGTGACCTTGAAAATTAGGTCAAGGTCAATTATGCTTGCAGAGGTGTACTATCATATGCAATTTAAAGTTCCTGTCTCAAAAGCTTCTGAAGTTATAGTGGGCTAAACAAAATTTCAATGAATAGGTCACTGTGACCCAGATACTTAACCTACTTTTGATTCATGACACATTTTTGGTTATGATACATGTGTGTATAAAATTTCATGTTACTGACTTAAATACTTCCTTACTTATACCAATACCACCATTGTGCACTTGACCTTTGACCTCAAAAAGTAGGTCAAATATAAAGCTATGACCTTCATTTTCAATAGGCTTTTAGATCACTCTATGAAGCTTCTTGTGTGTAAGATTTAGATTGCTAGATGCAGGCTTTTAATGGTTAAAGCAGTAACGTTGCTTAGCACATGTGACCACTGTGTGACCTTGAGAATTACGTCAAGGTCAACTATGCTTGCACACAAAGTAGGCCATATAGGAGTGTACTATCATGTGCAATTTGAAAGTCCTGTCTCCAAAAATTTCTGAAGTTATGGTGGTAAAACCACGGGACGGACGGACGGACGGACAGATGGACAGACAGACGGACGGCGCCGGGTACGACAATACCTGCCGGCCTCATAAGGCCGAAGGGTAAAAAGGGAGACGCAAAAGGCCAATTAAAGTTTTCAGTAGATGATAGAATATGTGACTTGTGTTTTGAATTAGAATACGAATTTCATTGCATTTTAATTTGTCAAAAGTTCTGTGAAGCCAGGAAATAACTTATTGATAACGTGTCAGAATTTTTAGCCGATTTTGAATATCTAACTCCGGAAGATAAAGCGGGTTTTCTTCTCTGAGACTGCTTGATCCAGTTGACTTTTGTCATTGTAACTCGACTATACATCCACAAATTATTTTTTCCAATACATCTAAACACGGTGTCGGCATCAAACTTGGCAGAAAATGTACTTTGGGTGTATCTCTTCCAAGCCTGTTCGGGTTTTTTTTTTTTTTTTTTGTTTTTTTTTTTTTGTTTTTTTTTTTTTTGTTTTTTTTTTGTTTTTTGTTTTTTTTTTTTTTTTTTTTTTTGTTATTTTTTGGGGGGGGGGGAGTGTGTGTGGGTTTTTTTTGTCTTTTAGTTTGTTTGGTTTTTTTTTGTGATAATACTGATTGAATTGGGACTTTGAAATGATGATGCGTCTCTCTAAAAGGCTATGGGGAAGAACTGCACATGGATGACCTTGACGTAATCCCAGGGTCACAGCACCACTTTTCTGCACCACTTTAATGTGTTTATCATTCCCTTTTTGCTAATTCAAAAATACCTGAAGTACCGGATTGATGTTTATTGCTGTGACATGTAAGCCCCCGAATGGCCAATTGTACACTCACACACACACAGAACTAATCTGCGTCTGCGAGGTCAGCTGAGTAAAGGTTCTCCACATTGGTTTTGTTCTGACAATGACCGTAAGTACACCATGCTTAATGCATAACGATACAAAACCTGTTGTAATGGTAAATTGAATTACTTTAAAGTAGAAAAGAAGATTTGCTTCAAACAAATTTGTGTGCCTCCAAACGTTGTAAATATTAAATGCTACAACTTTTATCCTTTGGTACTTCACATAACATTAAGTTTATGGCTACATGCAAATTTCATAGTCCAAATGACCTTGATCTTTGACCTTTACAGGTCACATGTAAATTGCGCAGTGTTACAATACCCACAATTTAAGCCCAACATGAACCAAATCGGATGAAAATTGACCAAGTTATGGCAAGATGAAACTTTCAAAGGGCCAAATGACCTTGACCTTTGCCCTTTAGAGGTTACATGTTCTTATAAAAAAGTGTAGTATTGCAATACCTAGAATTTGAGTCCAACATGATTAGAATTTGATGGAAAGTGGCCAAGTTATGACTGGATGTAACTTTTAAATGTCCAAATGACCTTGACTTTTGACCTTTAGAGGTCACATGTAAATTTTAAAAATGTGTAGGGTTACAATAGCTAAAATTTGAGCCGAACATGATCAAAATTAGATAAAAATTGACCAAGTTATGGTTAGAAGAAAGCCACCATATAAAGTGGCCTTTGACCTTGAAATGACCTTGACCTTGAGATGACCTCTACCTAAAGTGAACTTTAACCTCAAAAATGACATTTTGGCTTCAAATTGACCTTTGACCTTGACATGACCTTGACATTTGAAATGACCTTTACCTTAGTATGATCAAACTCCTATACACTCGGAACCACATCTACTATAGTATATAAGATATTGAAGATTTAAAACTTTAATTGGCCCTCATTTGCATAATTTTGAAAAGCATGACCTCTCATTTTAAAAAGGCCAGACTTTATCTAATAGAAGTATAATTGTGCTAAGTGTGGAGTTTCTACATGTAATACTTTTCAAATGAAATGTCGGACAAATTTGCCTGTAAAGAAAGAAAGAGAGAGAGAGAGAGAGAGAGAGAGAGAGAGAGAGAAAGAAAGAATTCCTAGAAAAACAATATGTCTGTGTTGGCACACAGACATAATCAATAGGATGTATTCATATCTAAATGCGGTCCTACTCTAACACCTATTGAGCAAAAGAGGGAGTCACCTGCATTGGGGCAGATCCATGTATTTAGCATTGTCAAAAGTACTTTCTCAACAAAATGAACAACTCAAACACACAAAAATCTTAAGAAAATGTATTAACATATATTTGAAACATAAAGGATGCCTAAAATAATTAGAAATGGGCTCTCTTTTGTTTGGAAGGGTGTTATTTATGGATGTTTATGTAGTGTATAATACAAATCTGCCCTTATCATGGTGGAAGCATCAGTCTTTTGCCCCGGCAACACAGGAAGTGAGCAGGATCGCAGGTAAATATGAATGTCTCCTATTAAAACAAAATATATTTACATGTATTGATATGTGGGCGGGGGATATGTTTCCATAATGCCTGCATGTAAATTGCACATAAGACATGTATTTTCAATCACCATTTTAGAATATCTCAATACGTTCTGGAATTTTTGTTTAAGTTTACAACAGATGATTTGTTGACCATAAAACACATGTTTAACTTCCTGCTTTAACCACAACCAAGTTTACTGTTTTGCTTCCATCAACAAACGTTAGGTTGACCAGCAACGGGGCAACCACCTGCCCCTATCACTTAATTATCTGCACGACTGACCAATCTTTTGCGGTTAAGTCTCCGGTGCTTTATACTGACCCATTGGTCATCACAGTTTCGTGACAGAAACCCCATTGGGCAAATATATTAACACCAGAATTGTGGTTTTAGTAGAATAAACATGAAACCACGAGGTGTGAAAAAGGCTTTCCTGAATAGTCACCATATTGCCCTTTATCTTTTTACTGACAACTAATGTGGAAAACTAGTTCTGGGAAATAATTTTGCCCCGCTCCTATCATAACTGTTTATTAATATTAACTCGGTTGGCACTTGCAAGTCGCTCACAGCTGTGGAAGAAAACCATGATCACAGATTCACTCGTCTGGTTGTTTTCAAATCAGATGCACAAACAGTTAAAGTAATTTGGTTTAAAATCGAAAAAAAAGTGCCACCGGTAGACAAGGAGTTAATCGTTATAAACAGATTTATTCCCCCCCCCCTTTTTTTTTTCAGTGGAAGTTTGTCGCTGTGGATATTGACAATAACCAAATGGCGAAAAAGCTAATATTTGTTCTTGTGGCGCATGGTGAAATGCTGCAACCGCAGATCAATGCGAGGTACATCCACATTGTGAAATGAATCTTTCCTCTTTGATGACGCAAAAGAGCACCGAGTGTTTCCATCAGCAACCCTGGTATCCATATTTCTTGCAATTGTCAATGCTCGCGACCAGCGGTCCAAGTTTACCGGTGTTATATTCGCATCGAAGTCTGATTGTGTTGTCTGCGTCATTAATATACCCAAATCACCCGGCTGAAGAGCTAAAATCAATAGAGAAGTGCGAGCTCAGATAAAACATGTGTGCATGCGCGTGCGCTGCACGTGACTTCAATTAGGAGAGCATGGAAGATAACCATCACGAGATAGAAGTACATTCTCTCTTCATTGCCAGTGCTCCTAATGCTTTTGTCTTCCTATTTCGCATATCAAAATATGAGAGTAAAGAACTTGTGCTGATGAGGTTTTTAGAGCATTATTCCATAACATTTGTGTTCGCAATCAACCAGAAGGAGTGCCTTATTCACATTTTGCCTGCCAATGCTTCAGCACGGGGGAAGTCAGCGAAATATTTGTTCGCGATAACTTATCCGAAACCAGTGGAGAAGGGTCGGTACCCTAGAACAATACCCTCCTTTGGGCTAAGCGGAACTGTTATGCGTGAGCAGCACATGTTGTTGAATTTCAAGGGTTGTTACAACGCAGATAAATCCACCGGCACACAGACACATGTATGGCAAAGCAGACTGCAGGCAACTCAATACAAATATTGTACCCATAGATTAAATAATGCTTTGATAAAAGTTTTTCTTTCCCACAACTGAGTAACCTGGGATGGTAAATTCTTGCAGGGATTACAATGATTATTTTATACCTCGGTTTTTCTTCCAGTTACATCTGATTTGACATAAAAGCTTTACGATCAAGCATTATTGCAGACTTCACCTGAGTAAATAAGATAAAAATGCCTGTTTTGGTCCCATTTGAGCAACACTATATTCACTCGCCGCTGTATTACTTTCCTGCCCACTTGTCGTGTGTCCGATCTTATCTTCTTGAACAAATATGTATAGCCACGGGATCTGTATACGGCACGGCTGACAGTTTGTCACCAATGAAACAACGGAGTGTCTCCGACCACAGTATGTAGCTTCTCATTTAGGAAAGTTGTTGTCTCTGCCTCTTATGACATTGTTTCATTATTATTTTTACAATTCTCGTGCGAGGCGAAGAATATAAAAGTGACAATGGTGTCACTGATTCTCAGCCTGATTAGAGACAAGATATGGTACCAAGATACCTTCAAAAATAGTGAACACTTCTCATATTTTGATGCATAACGGCTCGATAGTCAGAAAGCACCATGCATAACGTTAATAAAATTTAAACTCGATAATTGAGACAAAATTAATGAAATGATGCCATACCACAACTGTATATTATATCCAATAAATAAATGAATAAATGAAACACGATATCAACATTATCTAAATTGTAAAGATACTCGGTCATCCCTTTTTTTTTTTTTTTTTTTTTTTTTTTTTGGTTGGTTGCCATGAGTTTGCTCCTCGAAATCATAGCCACACTTTTCAACGACACTGTTTTGTCCGTTGTTACTCGCATGGCTAAAAAAAGGCCATGATTGTTTTTGTCGATCATAAACGTCATGGATATTACCGGAAACAAGCTCCACATTGTCTACACATTTTTCTGTCATTAAGGCTGGAATTGTGTTCAGCAGAAGCTTTAATGGGGGTAAGCTTTCAAAATAAATAAATTACTTATCGCCGTTCATAATTGTAGTGATTAGGAAGAGCAATTTTAATATTGTTATAAATGTTATTCTGATAATTATGATTACAGTATTGTTGCTGCACAGAAATGTTTCTTATTTACCATTGTTCCTCATGGTATATAGCCAATTGATTGTTTCATATCCATCTGAATTGATTGTTTTCCCCTGTAAAGTACACCACATTTGCAAAAATTCTGTCTCTTAAAATTTGATTTGATTTATACATGTTTATCTAAAGTGGATTACCTAATAGTGCAATGCAGCATGAATATTTTGGGTTCTCTAGAACAAATAATAAGACAATACTGTAATATACAATACAGTTTTTCGCATTTCATGATCATATTTGAGTCAATTTCAGGGCTATAGCAACAGTATATAAGTATGGTATAGGCCTATAATGGTCTGACGTTTTGGAAAGGTGCTGTAACGAGTTTCGTCTCAGTACCGATAACCGGAAATGTTCCTATAAACGGAAGTGCTTGGATACTGTTGCTGATCAACCATGGAATCGTCTGTTGTCGGTGAAGATTCTGCCGAATCTATTCTACAAAATTATTACATTATGAATGCTGGTGTTTTATAGCCTTTTAACAGTTGAAGATGTAAAAAGGGACTCTAACATTAGATAAACAGATAATAGCATGCTTCGTTTCTGCAAGGAGGGAAGAACTCTACCCTCCTTAGTTGCAGATATGAATAATATGAACTCGCCCTGCATGCCATATAGAAGAACGAGTGAGCGAAGCGAACTGCTATGTGAAATCGAATGCTTGTTGATATAATTCATATCTACAACAAACCATGCTACATATAATCCTTATTGACAGACAGGGCAACTGCAAAAGTTAGCCGAAGTCTACTCAAGCAGGAGGGTACGGAATAATGAAAAATTCGGGCAAATATGCCGGTACTTCTTGCCATATCATAAGTGAAATCAAGGAACACAAAACAGTATTTCACATTATCCGGGACGATCTGGACATTGGTAACGACGTTAGCATAAATTAAAAATGTCTTCTGGTTTCAACAATGTGTCATTGTACAGAACAGCGTTGATTTTGAGACTCACAGAGACTAGAAGGCAAAGAAGCGCCGATTTCATTCTTGCGACGTGATCTAATTTCTATCTCATGTATCAAATAGCTCAATGCAAACTATAGCTTATCCAAAAATTCATCAATGTGCCCCCTTTTTGCGGATTCCCTCCTCTAATGTCACCGTATATTTCATACTATTTGCAAGGTATAAAAACTCACCTTGTGTGGGTGGCGGAGGCGGAGGAGGAGGTAATGCATATGCCTTATTCATTTCAGCTTCGTTTGGATCCCAGTAATTGGAAAGTGTTTGGTCCTTTAGTAAAAATATTCCTTGGCATGTGAATAGAAGAAGCAACTGACTTTTCAGAACCTATTCTGCAAGCTTTGCGCATTTTTCTCAACGCCCTAGCTCCCGACTGAATACTTCACATCATTGTTCCGGTTAGCTGAAATGACACACCCAACCTCCCATTTTGACATTATTTTATGGACAATTAGATTAGTGTACATAGACGTTTAGTCAGTTGCATGTCAACCTTGTTCTTTGGGGATTCAAGTTATGGAGTAACTTGAAAGACAATCTTACGTGATCTAAAGCAATCTACTTTGATGTTTTCACCCGGATGTATGACATCATATTTGTGAATATCTTGTACCTACACTTTAATACAAATATATCTATTTTACCTGGATCAGCTAACGGTTACAACAATTGAACTAGCTTGGTAGTTCTCAAGGCTACATGATGTCATACCTGCTGAACATGAGCCCGTCTTTCTATCTTAGACGTTTATTTGACTCCTCGTTGTCCCCCATTCCATGTGGCAGTACCTGTTGCTAAACTTGATGAAATGCTTTCAGAGACACACATTTAGGCCAGGGCTATTATGGGAAACTCTTTAGTTACACTTAGTTACAGAATACCCGTATCCATAAAATGCACAAGGTAAGATGCTCCCCCATCAGGTTTTCGTAATCACAAACAAAACAACGGCGAAGAAAAAATGGAGAAACCCTGGGGCACGTTCGAAATGTCACTGGCATAGCGAATCATCGAATTCAGTCTCAGACCACAGATGGTTTGATTTACCAGCTGAGCGAATGTGACTGTTTCATAGTACTCGGATATTCTCGGACGGTGATCCTTGCAGGGAATACTTTTATCGTCCAAGTAAACACTGTAGATACATGCAAACAGTAAGCCAATCTTTACTACAGAGTACCGTCACTGGCATAGTTTTCACCAAATCACTTTGCGAAAGCGGTTCGATGTATTTTTGTGCAAACATTAAACGATATGTTAACATCTTCCTGTGGGAAGCCACTAGGAAGTCGCAGCATTTAGGGCCCAGTTTTTGGTCATGCTTGCCAAACCAAAACATCAACAAAGCCGAGCAGATGTAACACTTGTGAGTAAGATCAAACAAATGTTGTCTTCCAATAAGTGGTAATTAGCAGTGCATTGTCATCTCACAATTGCTCTCCGCTTGCCAAAGGCACCTTAAGCACGCGAACCTTGAATTTTGCAACTTGGCCAGGAACTGTAAATTAGCCCTAATTTCCCTACTTATGAGTGACTTCAATTACAATGTACGCACGTGGTGTTTTATTAGTGTTATTAATGAGTTTGCCTCATGCTGGATGACACCATATACACGAAATGGACGAACTGCATCTTTAACAAAAAGAAACCCGCAACGTTTTCGCATCGAGTGCTGTAGATACGGATGAATGACATTTCAAAATAAACACGCATGTAAAAATATACAATTACGTGTCAGGGAAAACGAAAGTATATAAGTGTAGAAAAAAAAACCCACAAAAGACTGGTCCAAAGAGTCAGGCCATGGGCAAATGAATGATCAAAGTAATTGTTGTGGGATATATTGCATAGAGCAAGTCACTGGCTTCTCCAAAACAGTGTCTTTGATCTGCGCGCACATTCAACCACCGCGTGCTCACTCTTGCCAAATACCCCACGTGTTACCTTGAGGCATACTCTGACAATACTGTTCAAAAACCGCGACCCACTTAACTACAGATAAGTTTTATCTTTCGTCAAAGTAAACCGCCACAACTTCTGAAATAGTTCGCCAGTTACTGGGGCCCAACTGGGACATCTAATGGTACTGCCCTTTGATCTATAGATTTTGCTTGGGCCCAAAGGTGTAGAAAGTGGCAAGCACGCGCAATGCCCAACATGGCGTGACCGTTTGTTATTAACGAGGTGTTATTCTCCTTGACTCTTGGGAATAATCGGGGAAATAAATGGAATTTCAAACAGTGATGACACAGTCAATGTTCCCACATTTATTAATGTTTTACCACGAAGTTGGTTCCAATTTTCTAGAAAGTAAACATACATTTGATAATAAAAAATAATAATAATAATAATAATAGTAATAATAATAATAATAATAATAATAATAATAATAATAATAATAATAATAATAATAATAATAATAATAATAATAATAATAATAATAATAATAATAATGGTACACGCGGCGGATGAATGTACGCGCAGATCAAATAATAAACTGAAACTAAGAATCAATTTATTTGACATATTTCAAACAAAACAATAGTACGAAATGAAAACGGTTATATCACAAAAGGAAAAGCATTGATTTATATCATTGTACATGAGATAGTGATTTTACACACATCTGCTGGAAACTGAGAATAACCCACTAAAAGATTTAAAATCCTCTATCGCGAGAGCCACTTATGATATTATTACAATTAACTTAGACGATAGCTTATAAGACACCGCGATGAAATTTCTGGAGTTTCCATTATTATTATTATTATTATTATTATTATTATTATTATTATTATTATTATTATTATTATTATTATTATTATTATTATTATTATTATTATTATTATTATTATTATTATTATTATTATCATTATTATTATTATTATTATTATAACAGCAATAACTACCATATATTGCTTTACTGGGCGTCAAATTGATGAAACGTTGGTTGCGCTCATAGACTCATGGATGAATAGAAAGAGCATGGATGAATTGGTAAGAGAAAAATGAATAGCCTAATGAATAGATGGAAGAATAAAAACAAATGCATGCCCAGAGGTAAACAAATAAATGCCACAGTCAAACATACATATATTTAAGAAATACACGCACATATTTTTACATACAAAATCACAGAACCGATTACGAACAAAAGAATGGCTGGACAAATATCCCTTCTGTCCATTTACATGGAACTCATAAATTTCATTTTGACAGGGTGATAATTACTACACTATAAAATGATATTATTATAACACGCCGTATCTATTTAACCAAAGTCAAAGACGTGTGGGACGATTGTGACAAAGAAACCGTTAGAAGATCAGATAAAAACGCCACTGTGTAAAGTATTGGTTGGATGCACCTGGTTGCATGGGCTGTATTATATGTATAACAGACATAAAACTTGTTGATACCAAATACAATTGAATGATTGGATTCTAATTGTAAGATATTTAAAACATTAAAGCATCTGGAGCCTTATTATATTTGGGTAATGGTTGGCTCCGTGTCAGAGCAATATAGTCATATTATGTACTAAATTTTGCACTTCACATTGGTTTGCGGCGCTTGGCTTCTTGTAATCTCAAATGATGTGCGACTCTCTTTTGATATATATACGTGTTCCGGACATACCACTAATTGGGCGCAACTACCGATGGATACAATAGAAAATTGGATGAAATTCGTTTCATTGGGGAGTAAATCTGTTTGAAGTATGGAATCACCATTATAACCATGTTTCGTCCTTTCGATCAGGTGGTTGAAAGATACGGGTGGGAAAGCAAAGGATTTCTGTTAAGCTTCAGTCCCATTTGTTGACATTCATCGGTGTCAATGTTCGCAAACTCAAGGAGCGCAAACTCAACAAAGAAAGCTCGCAACAAGAAATCAATATTTATTTTACTGCCTGGTTTCTCCTCGGTTTTTATCCACATGCAATGACCCACCTCCACACCAGGATAAACACATTAAACATTTGATCACACAATGAAGATTACTTCTGAAGATTACTTCTCTCCATTCCATCGATGTAACATCTTTGTAATGTTTTGAAGATATTTGTTGCCAAGACACAAATTGGGTATTGGGACTCTTGGAACTCTTGGAACTTTCAGTTTGTTCAGCCATTGCGTGCATTGTATTTAAATGGACGTAAGCACGATGCATTCAAACTATGGATAAAAAAAAAACGTTCACATAAATTTAATGTGAAGATTTTATCGCAAATTTTTGTGTGACCGATTGGCCACACAACAACCATAAGATTATAGTTTTGACAATCCGGGGCAGGATGCCCGAGGGTATGTTGCAAATACTAGTTGATGCGTTTTCTTGCTGAACGTGAGAGAGTGACATCAGCTAGCAAGGAAAACATGTTGTTGACTGGCACCAAATAGGTTTGAAATATATAATGACAAAAGATCACCGAAAGAAATCAAACTTTTGTAGATGAGCTGTTTTGCCTATTGAAATTAATAATTTCGTTCAAGGAAAATCACTGCATCAAAAGATGACTCTGGCCTCTTTATATCGCAGCAGTCTGGAATATTCAGTCCTTGAGATCTAAGCAAGTACATGTATAACAAAAAGGAATATATTCTAAAAGATTGATTATAAGTGGAATGTTTTATTGGCATTCGCTTTCAACTTTGGACAGGTCTTTTGCAACCACAGATAGGATCACTGCTACGGAGCGTCAGTTTATGCATTGAAGTTTTTGCATAACTATCAAACACAAATGTCCTAAGGAAAACGAGCTTTATATTCATTACGTTTAATTTATAATTAATACAATAAAACATTTTACCAAAGCAATCTGAACAGATAACGTGTCATTGTTTTGTTGTTTGTTTCAGTTTATCATAACATTGTTTGTTCTACTCAAGCCAGAAGAAACCAATAAATATTTTGTTTTAATTCATCTTTTTCCGTTTTCTGTTTATAGTAAATGGCAAATGGAACTTTATGCAATCTTATGAGGTTATATTCAGCGTTGTGCTTGAACTAGAATTCCAAATATTTTAATGTCTAGTGATTTGTCTGGAACTAACCATTTTGGGTTTCCAACTTTGAATGTTTTTGTGTATCCTCCCCCTCCCCCCTCTCCTCCTCCTCCTCCTCCTCCTCCTCCTCCTCCTCCTCCTCCTCCTCCTCCTCCTCCTCCTCCTCCTCCTCCTCAAATATTGGTATTTTTATTGACGGGCTTGTAGGATACCAAAAGTCTTTTCTGTAGGCAAACGCAAACGGGGACATCTTAGACACGTTTTGCGCAATTTTGCAACTGTCAAATAAAACTGTAAAATGCCGTTTTGTGCCCTAACAGACAACATAGTATGACCCAACAAGATATTTAAACAAATCAATCAGAAAACGCTAACAACCATGAGAAACAGATAACGATTCACTCAAAAATAAACTGTTATTTTTATTAGTGACATCTTGATGTCCTATAGGGTGATCCAGTTAAAATAAATATGTTTAAACTAAATTTATTTTTATAGTTTATTGCCTTACAAATTATCTGATTTACCCTATTTCTGAGTTAAATAAATAGGGGTTTAAAAATGAATATCTTCCAAAGGAAAAAATATATATATATATATATACAAAAGAAAGAAACTGGCGATTAAATGCCTATTTTCTTCACTTATATACCGTACAAAATTTTAGGACAAGTAAGAGACTGAAAGTCACAACCTTATTACATATATATGTATATATATATATATATATATATATATATATATATATATATATATATATATATATTAGCTCCGCTATCTGTCTAGTGCAACGTTGTGCTTGTTGCAGTGTTCGAACGCCTCTGTCGTCTTGGTGGAGCACTGCTGGAAGTTTTGTCTTGTTCCGTCTGTCCTGTATTATTGTCTTTTTCCTTGCATAAAGGGTTAAAATAGGGCCTGGCCCTTCTCCCCAATTGTATTCTTTTGTAATAAAATACGTTTAACTTAAAGTCACATCGACGGACTCATTTACAACAACCACTCCTTCACATAAATCGCATTGTTACGAAAGCAAGCAAACATCTCTCTCTCTCTCTCTCTCTCTCTCGCTCTCTCTCTTTCTCTCTCTCTCTCTCTCTCTCTCTCTCTCTCTCTCTCTCTCTCTCTCTTTCTCTTATGAAAGGACCTAGATTTAAACTTTCTAGGAATACTTAAGAATAAATTATTTGTCATGGTCCATCTAATTTTTGAAATATAGGTTTATCCTTTTTGCTAATTGCTGTCAAGAGATATCTGACCTGTTAAAAGGGCTAAAGTATGAAGCGGTCAGAATCTGCACTGCTGCTACGAAATTCACATCACACATAGGCTACTTGCTGGGAGTCGTTACACATTAGCAGGAAATTTTCTTAACTCGTGCTTTTTTTATATAAAATTATAAATAAGTTAACTCTCTAATGTCTTAAAGGTGAAATGACAAGGCGAAATTTACTCATTCCAAATTACACAATAACACATTCAAGCCGCCCGCTATGAAATATCCCTTCACATCAGACTATCTGGCGTAGGCAGACCGCTGCCTCAAGTCGTTTCTGCCTTCTATTATAAGTATATAAAGAAGCAAAGAGAAACAGGAACCTTGAAAAAAATAGGTGACCAACGCAGTGTTATATCGTATCTTCATGCATTTCGAGGATGTCAGTATGACCTGACCTTTTGTGATAGTCAAGCCAATAATTATGCGACATTGTTTTCAGATTGTTTAGTGAGTGGCCTCTGCTTGCAATGGACTTCAAACGTCCAGGGTTTCGTGATAAACCGAGAAGAACAATTTGTATATTGGATAATCTCTTCCTTTGATCGACAGGTGCAATTCATCTGGCTGATGATGATTAAGTAACCGGCTTTGGCGATAAATACTAACTGTCATTTCAGAAATATCCAGTTCTTAAGTCTTTCAGCCTTGACATTGCTTTGAACCGCCAAATTAAAAAAGAAAATAAAGGCAAATAAAGAAAAGAAACACTAAAAAAAAATAAATAAACTTTTCTTCAAAAGAATGAAATAATGACCAATTATTATTATTAATATTATTATTAATATTATTATTATTATCATTATTATTATTATTATTATTATTATTATTATTATTATTATTATTATTATTATTATTATTATTATTATTATTATTATTTAAATTATAATCACATGAAAATTATTACGCGTAATTAGAGGAAATGTATGTTGACGTCTTCCGAGGTTGGTTTAAACATATTTTTTATTAAAAAAGAATAAGAATTAAGAAGAAGGGCTACGCCTTATATTAATCCTTCTTGTTGGAAAAAAATGGAATCACAGGACAAACGTTACAAGACGGGTAAGACCGGCCGCCTGTCGAGACGAGCATGCGTGCATGGACCCGGGAGGCGGCACAGCCCAGGCTGAACAAAAGGAACATTGACTCCACAGTAACGCAACACGGAAAGAAGGGCCCGTAAATAATACGAAGTACAATGTAATCAAAAATTAAATCGGCCTATCAATCTGAAATCGTTTGGTTCTTTCTATCTATTCCTGTACTGCTAAAAGAATAATAATGTTGTTATCAAGATCACAGTCGCTGCTACCATATAAAATAGTACTCAAACAAAAGGGTGTCACACAGTTGATAGTATGAAGGATGTCTCGAGCAGCAGTATATCGAGGACAAGTGAGAAAGTAATGCCAAACACTTTCAGTAACGGCTCCACACGAACAAGCCGGCGAATCTTTAACACCAATTTTGAATAAATGTTCATTCTTCCAAGGTTATGTAGAGAAGACACAGAAGTATATTTATAAGCCAATTTTCTTACGCAAATTAGACTGAATCTTATAAAGAGAATTTGAATGATGTATACTAGTATTTGACATTTGTCCGCGAGGAAGAAAACACATATACTTTGCTTTGTGCCATGCAGTAGTATTTGTATTTGTTTGAATATCTTTGTTTGAATATCTTTAATCAAAAGGGGGCTAATCTCAGGGTTTATCCATTGAAAATTTTGTTTTGAAGTCCAATGGGTAATTAATGTTTTATTTATTTTCCGCTTCTTACGCTTGAAACCTTTCAATCCCGGGCATATAAATACACAATGACTTAAGGGATTTTTAATTTACAATTCCATGTAGTTTTAGTGCGTTTTAGTAAGATAGGCTACTCATAATTCTTCAGCTTGATTCATTAAATTGTCAAATTTTCCAGTCGTGATTCATATTATGTGTCTAATATATAGACCAGCTACGTTATGAATCAACATAAAATTACATACTAATGAAAATGATTTCCTTCTCCCTGCAAAACAGGAGTCAATCATGATGATTCTTAATTTCAGTGTCCAATCGGTAGTACATCATGAGAATTTACCGACAAAGCGGTATTGAGCCGACAATACATCAAACTAAATTACAAAAGAATCGAAGCCTCTTTCCAGGTAATATGAATTATTGATATAGCTCAAATACGGTTTCTTTACAAATGATTTCTCCTGGTTAACTCGTCAGCATTGACAATGTAAAGTAACAACGTATGAGCAGCTCATATAACCAGGGATGAGACCTTTTGGCAAAGGTATGAATGGATAGGTTGATCTTAGTCGTCTTCATCCTTGTAATTCTGATGAGTAATTTCAAAAGCGCACCTTATTTGTAACCAACAAAACTACACTTCTTCTCGCTTGCAGGATTGGCCGGCTCGGTAAGCTATTGAATTCTGGCTTATCTTTCATGCAGACATCCCTTCGCCCTCAAAAGCAAGCGATTGAAGATCTGGCCAAGCAGGCAGCTCTCCATCGGGCATTCGCAAAATTCATTGCCATTAGTTTGAGTTCGGGCTACCATCATGCTGATCAACAATGTTTTGCACATTACACAACACCGCAGTGTACACCCACTCGGACCCAAAATAATCAAGTTTCAATACTATTTCAAGTACAGACACAAAACGTTTATCATTGCGTAACATTTGCCCATTTTTGTTAATTTTCAAGCAGCTCATGTATGGCTTATTATTAGTATTATAAAGCTGCACCATTCTTTACCGAATTTACAAGTGTCCTGAGTTTGACATATTTGTAACTGTCAAAAAAAAAAAAAAAAAACTAAACAAAAAAAGCAAAGCAAATACAATAAAAAAAGCAAACAAAAAAAAAATCATTCAATCAAAGAAACAACCAACCCCAATCCCCACCACTGCGCTTCCTTCAGAAAACTAATTAAACCCAGAATCAATGTTACAGATATGATTAAGACTATACTGCTGCGTGGCTAGCTCCCTTTGATTGTATGTTATGAAGATGCGACCATCGATTATTACAGTACTTATCTAAGTGACCAGTGTTTTATGCCCCCCCCCCCCCTTCCTTTTAATAGTTCGGGTGAATTGTGAACCGCTATAAATTGTGGCATTGGAAATTGCCGAAATACCAGAAACTCTACAAAAGATTTTGGGTATCAATAGCAATGTACAATGTAATTGTGGAGTTCGCACGTGGTCAACGTCTCTTGCTAAAATCAGAAGACATTTGTAGCACGTGAGCGTAAGCTCTGAGCTCTGTTTGAACATATGGTCCGCTTCTGTCACAGGTCCAGTTCAGCACGAATGTGCAGTAAGTTCCGGGTTACCTGTAAGAAAACAAACCATTAAAGGACTATAAATATGATAGCCTTCCCTGAGAACCTCAATCCACACTGTGTCCTGACTGTCAGGACAGGCACAAGGCTACATATAACTAGATAACCAATGACCTAAAATTTTCTCAAATTTTCAGTGGCAATACCAAACCTACTACACTATATATATATATATATATATATATATATATATATATATATATATATATATATATATATATATATATATATACATATATATATATATACATATGTACGTGTGGGGGGAGTGGGAACGCATATCCATTCCTTAGCCGATTAGCCGACACCATTATGGATAAGCCTGCTATAACCAGCGCAGTGGCCAACGGCTCGGCTGACCTGTGCCCATATATGATATATATGCAAGGTTGCCTGTGCCGTCCTTTGATAGGTTGCCTGTGCCGTTCTTTGATAGGTTGACAACGTAAACTCTGTACAACGGCTGGCAAGAAATTGTAATCTCACATAGAATCAGTCTGTTAATAGTGCTATCGGTTACACCAAGGAGCTATAATATCGAGACCTGCTTGGTTACGCAAATGAACTAAGGGGAGGGGGTTAAAACGACGTATGAGGCCCTAAGTCTTTCTCTATCTATCTATCTATCTATCTATCTATCTATCTATCTATCTATCTATCTATCTATATATCTATCTATCTATCTATCTATCTATCTATCTATCTATCTATCTATCTATCCATCCATCCATCCGTCCGTCTGTCTGTCCGTCCGTCCGTCCGTCTGTCTGTCTGTCCGTCCGTCCGTCTGAATGTCTGTCTGTAATATTGTAATGTCACTATTATAAATGTACTCAGCCTATGGCTTAGTATCCTTGAATTTAAATAATTGAATTGCATTAAAGGCATATTAGTGTAATTTGCAACATAAAATCGAGAGCTTAAAGTACATCAAATTCCTCATTAAATTTTAAAGGTTTGTTAGAACGCACCCAAAATCATAATGGTGAAAATATATTATGATTTCACAATACTTTGAGGATCTATGTTGACTATTTGAATCGTAATTTAATGATGCATAATTTTCTGGTGTTGAAAAAGCGAAAGAAAATGAATTGTGAATCATAATAATAGGGGTGATATGCATAATTTTTCCGAAGTTTGCTAATATAAATTTAAATGTACACGAATACACAAGTCGCTTTGCTTAATTCACATATTTAATGTTTTTTTTCTTCCTTTCACATATAGCAAACCAACACAAAAGACATATCAATGTATATGTTTGACAGCATGTGAGTGTACATAATTATGATATCTTTTGTATAACAGACCATATGTTCAAGTTCGAATAATCTGATTTCTGCGAAATGTGATATGCTCACTACTGCACACAGGTAAGCCTCAGACAGTGTAGGAATACCTTTGACACTTTGTCAACTTAATGTGGGTTATGTGCATACGATTCGAAATCCATTGACGCAATTGAAGGAAAGAGAGAACACAAAGCAAACTCCGCTTTTTTTCTCTCTCTTTCTCTCTCTCTCTCTCTCTCTCTCTCTCTCTCTCTCTCTCTCTCTCTCTCTCTCTCTCTCTCTCTCTCTCTCTCTCTCTCTCTCTCTCCTCTCTCTCTCTCTCTCTCTCTCTCTCTCTCTCTCTCTCTCTCTCTCTCTCTCTCTCTCTCTCTCTCTCTCTCTCTCTCTCTCTCTCTCTCTCTTCCTTCGACCCGGAACATCGGACTGCTGTTTTCCAGTTTGAGAATGTTACAAACTTTAGTAATTCATAGAGGCAGGTGTAATTTTAAAATACGTGATACAACACCTGCCCAATACTATCTTATCTAGTCATGCCGTCAAAATTCTTTGATAATCCGTGAACAAACTGGAACGTTTGATCCAACCATCATTTCGTTGTTTAATGACGCAATGCCAAACCATTTTGAAGTGTAACATATTTTATGATACATTTCAGCAATCCAAGGCAATAAAATATTATTATATTCGCCTTTCTCATACCAATATTCATTCTGGAAACGATTGTTAGCTGATCCTATTATCAATTGTTACTCAATCAATAGTCAGTCCTAGTGTAAGATTTATTTATTTATTTATATATTTATTTATTTATTTATTTATTTATTTATTCATTTATTTATCTGTTTATTTATTTATTTATTTATTTATTCATTCATTCATTCATTCATTCATTCATTCATTCATTCATTTATTTATTTATTTATTTATTTATTTATTTATTTATTTATTTATTTATTTATTTATGAAAGTTAAACTTACAGAGCAATCAACGCCACAACGAGGAATCTCAGAAAGCGAACTATGGCAAGGTGAGATATTGGGCATTTGGCTTGTGTTGTTAAATTGTTAAATGTGTAAACAAATACAACGCTAAATCCAAAGATGATGTACAACCACGCCCATGCAAAAGATAAAGATTATAAAGATTCTGCCATGTATATCTCAGGAACTATAGGAGGACATATGAGATGCATGACGTGACATATGATATATATGGCTCAATATATGATAAAGAGAGATGGGGGGGGGGCTCTTTTCTCTTGAACATATCTGACCATTCTACTGTAGCCCATCCATATGACTGCAACTTGGATGCTAAAATGGAAGTTACACAAACCTGATATTCCCATAAAGCAAATCTTATCGATGCTATAGTTCATAGTGTTAATATCAATGTTCCTGTCATACACTGAAAAAAAGTTAAAGATGACACTTAAATTTGCATATTTTCAAATGTTTTTGACAACTACTGAAATAATTGTCTTGCGTCTACTCTTCCTCCCTTTTTCATGTACAAGAGGGATTTATATAGGGCTCAGTCCTTTTTCTCACTTGCTTTTTTCAATAAAAATACGTTTAAACCAACGCAGATGCAATGAAATGTAGAGTCTGCTTGGCAAGCAATTACAGGGCCAGTATTCCTGACATGACGTAAATGCTTCGCATGCAAAAGAATGACGAAATGAAAGAAAATCCCATGGGTGTTCATGCAGAAGCAAATAGCTCTAATCGCAGCATGAATGCCATTTTCTCACACTTCATACCCAGTACATCTTCAACAACAGGCCTGTTTGCTGGCATAAGGTCATATTGGTCAGGACTCCCATCTCAGGGATGATTGTAAGAGTATGAGGAACTGTGAATGCACGTATCGAACTATTCCCATGAATGAACTGTCAAAAGTCAGGAAGATATCCACAAATAAACTCGTTTGATATGCCTCAGCACAGAAGCATTATCAACCATAGACTGATAAAGTTTATCGTGTTGGAAGTGTTTCCCCGGAGACATCGATGCTAGGCCAACTTTGCCATGCGAGCGGCATGTTCACAATGATAAGAAAGCAATGTTTCTTTTGCAGTAGCCAGGTAGCGACACGCGTCTTTCGCGTGACCGTCGCAAAATCCCGCCCAACCACGATCCAAGCTTGCGTTCCGGCAAATGGATTTATCATATGTGCCAGGAAAACAGCTCAAAATATTTCCTTCGACAAATTGTTAACAAAGCATAAATCAAGTGTACCCAAAGATACATCTTGATTTCGACTCGCATACTTTATCACTTTAGATTAGGGCGTTAAATGCCGTCGTGGATGTCGTAAATCTTTTATAAATACCGTTTGGGCCTTTTATGTCTGCTGTAGTGAAGAGCAAAGAAAATAAGAGACCTATCGATATTCTGATCTAATTAAGATTTTGATTTAGTGCTTGCTCCAACAGGTAGATGGATAGGCACTTCACATGGCAGGCGGACGGATGTGGAACGTGTCCATGTCCGTCTTGACTTCCATCGCATTTTCGTATGGACATTTACCATATTCTGATACTTTACGTGCTGACGCAACAAATTGAAAAAAGCCCCTATCAACGTTATTTTAAGATATGATGGGATCCACTAACAGAAAAATTATATGTTTTTTTTTGTGGGGGGGGGGGGGGGGGGTACAAGGTAAGACAATAAGTGATAAGCCGCCTAATATTCGGGGGAAAATTCCCCAATTTGAGTTCGATATTTATGGGATAGCTTGATCAATATATGTTTATGTGGAAATCATATTCTAAGTATCTTCCGAGAATTCAGTAAAATATTTTATTTACTCCGCGATGGAACACAAAAAGAGCATTGGCATATGTGTATGTGTGTGTGTGTGTGTGTGTGTGTATATATATATGTATATATATATATATGTGTGTGTATGAGTGTGTGTGTGTGTGTGTGTGTGTGTGTGTGTGTGGGTGTGTGTGTGTGTATTGCCCTCTCTTAGCAATCTAAATTATTTTTGAATGATTTGGTCACCATATAGCATGCTTCATGCAGTTTTTTTTTTCTGAAATAATAATACCGGTGAAGCCATTTGTCTACCATCCGTCTTATTGAGGAAAACTAATTCCCGTGAAAAATGTATTAAGAAGAATATTCTGAGACCAATAGAGAACATGTAACTTACATCATGATAACATTAGTTTTACAACAGAGCCGGAACTTAAACGCATCATTTGTTCAAGCCCACCGAAGAAAACAAATCCATATTCGTAAAATATTGTAGCGAAGTAAGGGAGCTAGGTAGATTAACCACCAAAAAGCTGTTGTGAATATTGTCTCCACGGACCACTACATACATTAGAGGTGAAATTGTATTCCGGTGTTCAAGGAACCGTCGTTCATGTTTACTCAGAAGTACCATTGAAATATCATTTTTGTATAGGCCACGCGTAAAACGCAGTTTGGTTGAAGTGTCTCAGTGTTTGAACTCATACCAATTTCTTCTGGCCAAACATCAATATCAGTATTGGTTGGATAAATCTGTGCGATATCAGACAATTAATGCATTGTTTACCCAATGCATTATTCTTCGATAGAGTGAAATAGGCAATGCCCACTTGCATATATCACTTGCTCATTTATTGGTTTCCGCACGTTTTATAGCTAAATCGTGAAAAAGAACGTGCATCTCAGATCTGGATTTAATTCCTAGATGGAATTATTGACCACAAGGGGCTGATGCCTCCAAATACAAAATATAATTATTCATAAAACTTCGAGCAGATGTGCTTCTATGCCCCACCGAAGTTAGCTTCTATCAAAGAGCTGAGTAAATTTGCATAATAATGAAGAGCCTGCACATTGCGCTATAAAACCGAGAGGGTGACATATGGGGCTTCAGTTGCTCTGGCTGACTGTGGCGCGCACGAGACCGTTACGAATAACGGTGCACATTGGAACTCGCTTATTGCGGCCATCCTTTAAGTTTTAAATAGCTTCTTTTTTTTCGGAAAAAAATATACATCGACCAAACAACGATAAAGTAATAACATCTGAGCAAGATCAACAGCCTGGCTGTGGAGTGACGGAAACATTATTCCAAGCAAGGTAAGAATCCTGAAGTATACTTACCGACGGTACAAATCTGTGCGAAGCTTTTAATGGGGGGAAATAACGACAGATGGTGGAGAGTGGCCGCAATTGTACCCGTGCTGTGGGGACAAATTTCGTGTTTTGTTTCCACACTTTAGTGGCTGATAGAGTTATCCATTTTCTCTACTGTATAAAGTGGCCATGTCATAGTAATTGTGTTCAAGCTTATTCGCGTATTAATTGTACCGGTGGTAAAATCGACTGGTCTCGATTTTTTTTTATTCTGTTTTATGAAGGTAAACTTTCCAACACATAGAGGTGCTTATATTTCAAATATATTTCATGCATGGATAAATGATATTTGTCAGTCATATGGGTACTTATTGTATTCCCATCAGTCCTTACCCGGATTTTTGCACGAGTTCAGTTATTCAGCATTGTTGTTCTGTTAGTTATAGCAACAAAATGAACAAAGTGTTTAAGAAAAATCGCTTTCCGTGAATTATCACATTGCTATCTTCTGTCAAACTTAAAGAAACAAATTGGGCAGGTTGAAACAATACATACGTGCAACATATGTAACTCAAGGGAGAGAAGTTCTTTCAGTATTCTTACCTTTAAAAGTAAAGGAGCATCCACGTGATCTTGCTGTATTGGTGTTTTGTGTTATATGTATACATATGGCAATGTGTTCGACTAATTACTGTTAACAGATTTGAAATCGGTAAAATACTTTCATATTAGTAGTACATATGTCTTTTTCATATGTTTTACTCTTTTTAAAACAAAGCGTGTAAAGAATTCAAAATAAAGCTAAAGGATTTTGAACATATGTATAGTAATTTTAAAGTTCATGTCAACATTTCAATCAAATCGCCACATTTTCTACGTCAATATTGTATATGAGGAAACAATACTAATGTGGATAAAGTTTTTAATTTGCGTCAAACAAACGCAAACTATATGCCTGTTAAGCGTGCAGCGTGTGTTGGTGCTTCAAACGTATAATGGCGGATTGTCTCAATTATGTTTGTCAGACACAGGTGTACATGTGACATTGCCATATATGACCGTGGTTATGTCTTCAGAATATCGTTGCAAATACTTGATGCCCCTGTCATTGATTTTTTTTTTTTCAATGATGTGTCCCTAAAATCTGTGCGAAAAGTCCCACGGTTTGAGTGCCGTCCAAGGTAGAGTCTTGAAAGAGGCCGAAGAGACATCACCTCTGAAGGCACATCAAAAAGATCCCGTGGCACGTGCCTCACGCTTCAAGGAGCCCATGGGCTATCTTAATTACATAGTGCCCTTATTGCTCGGCTAGTCCCCTTCTATTTACCATAAATCATCTCTCATTTGTCAAACTGAAAAAGAAAGTAAAGATGGTGTTCTACAATGAATAGAAACGGCAGTCATTTTGTTGAACAGTGAACTCTAAGTCGCTTTTGAGGCTCCCTGTTGTTACATATAATTTTCATTTCGGTTTCAACTAAATAACATATTTGAGATATTCTTTCCTAAAGTAATGGTGGCCTCCAGCGGTCCGTATATGGCGTGGTGTTATTATTGACTTAGCCTCGTTTGCTTTGATGTTGAGCCGACATTGATGATGCTCAAAGATGATATTGATGTTGATTGATAATTTGCGGTGATTTAAGTATACACAACATGCAGAAACTTGGTATCACTTTCTTAATGCACATACACCTACATATCGATTTTTCAAAAGGTTGAATTGGCAGACCTACAAATTACTATTTATAACGATTTAGCACAATACATTTTGGAGTACCAATGTGTCATTTGTACATGGTTTCAAATTTGTAACAATTACCATAGCATGACTCTGATGTAATACTAAAGTATGTATTAATTTCATACTTGAAATTTGACATTTAAGTTTTGAGATCATACCAGGAAATGATATGCCTTACATCTTTGAAACAATGCACAAAAAATATGGCATTCGTACAAATGACTCACCTTTATGGTGATGTTGATTGTACCTGCGAAGATTGACAAGATAATTGCACAAGCTGAGTAATAGGCAACAAAGTTAAAACATCTTAATTTTGTACACTTCTGTAAAAGAGCTCGGGCCCTGAATAATACAACAAAGATTTCAGATAGACGATGGAGTTGATGGACTTTCATCGCTGATATTTCTTACAGGTGTGTTATTTGGACAATTTACATCAATTGGCTAACTGCCTCACTGAGCACGCGCGCAACAAGATCAAAGCATGATCATCAAATGACAATTGGATAATGGCACCCGGAAAGAACTTTTCATGGCCATTTCGATCAACAAAAGCAGTATAGCTAGAAGCCATCGTTTCTATATAATGGTTCTATGGCCTCTGACAATGGACCCACTTGCAAACCCCGACGTCTCGGATGGTCGCGCCTTCTGTTTGGCGTAAAGCCCAAATGTTGCTTCACGTGCGCAATACATTCTTACCATTATCTAACAAGATATTCTAAAATATTAGAAGTTCCGCTGGTAGTGTATTTGTAATATTTTAATACCTTTTCCTCTCAAATTCCTGCCAGCAGCGTTAACATTAGCGTGGAATTCAATAAATGAGATTAATGGCCTCAGAGGCCATTTTTTATTGGTTTCGGCTCCAACAGAATTGGAAATAATTTCTAATTGTTATGTAAGATCATGCATGTCTGTGGTCTGAACGATGATGAACACAGTACAATGAATCCCCGGTAAGATATAGTCCAGAGGCCCATGTACCAATATGCTGGTGTTAAATTTAAAAAAAAAAAAAAAAAATGTAGGGCCCAAAGGCACATCTTCCATCGCGGGCGTTAGTAGTACCATGTCCATTCAATCAAAATTAAGTGTTCAAATTTTAAATTAGTAGGATCGTGATGAAAATGGTGAAATAAGAAAAGTTTGGAAATAACATCCGACATACTAAGTGCTTCATCACGGTTTCACTGCAACATTCGTTCGACTATATAGGCTACTAATGGGGTGATCACCAACTGTTCAGATACCTCGATGATAATGATAGTCGTCAGAACCAGGAATGTTTCTGAATAAAGTGATAAAATTTATGAACCGGTCATACTTTACTCACATTCGCACTGCAGTATGGGCAAGAATTTATATCAACTCTTTCAGTGCCAATCACGTCCAAAGTCGATCTATTAAAGTCAAGCTAGTCTGAATTATAATTAGGATCTTAGATTCGCATTCCCCTCCAAAAAGACATTTCATTCAGGTACCAGCATGCCTCTTGTTCCAGAGAAAATATCCCGGGTCAACAGCTTTTCTCGGCGCGCATAAGGCTCAATGTGCCCAATGCGCGCCAAGAAAAGCTGTTGACTCAGTCCAAAATTTGGCACTTAAAGAGTTAAATAGGTTATAAGTGTGAACTATGAGTCATGGAAACATTGAGACAATATATTTTACATTACAGTACAGTTGAACTTCGTGACGGGCACCGAAAGTTTGGAAGCTGAACAATTATTCGCAACTAATTAGCAAGCCGTAGTTTTTATTCATGAGCACTTAAAATATACTAAAACCCTTACCGACAATCTAAAGAACACTGTATGTTGCTAAGAATAATTCTGAAGCATCTCTCTCTCTCTCTCTCTCTCTCTCTCTCTCTCTCTCTCTCTCTCTCTCTCTCTCTCTCTCTTCCTTGGTAAGATTAATAGATTACTTCAAATTTACCAAATACTCCAGTGACGGTGCTGCTCCCATGTGCACAGGACTTCAAAGTCATCAACTTAACGGAGATATTACACATGATGATTATTCTAGCAACGCGAAGGTCCAGTTTCAGGATCTCAAGTGGAATTTAAACAGAACCTGGCACAGAGACTTTATTTAGCTGGGACGCAATATACACGTATATAGAGACAATAACACAGTGCACAGCTTCTGAGTAGTCTATGGACGAAACAAATGGCACCGTCTCGCAGATACGATAATTTTCGTTAAAAAAAAAAGAAAAAGAAAAAAAAAGAAAAACCAAACACTTATTTACACCGTATACTGATTGATTGCTCTGAGTTGTCTGTGTTGCTGCCTCTATATCTTTTTTTTTCCTGACACTGTCTACACATCTTTCTTTCTCCTATTTTATGACCAGAATTTACTGACGAGTGTCCGTGTCGTTTTGTTGATTGTTAAGCCCATAACGATAATAAGCCTAGGTGAAGTAGACTCGAGTGGCCAGTCTAGTACAGGATGGTCAACTTTGTCTGCAACTAGGTGGTTCCTGGAGTGGTTGCACGATTACACTATGGCTCGGTTGACCACCTGCTAATATTGTACAAAATACAGCCTGTCAAGGGCTTTTTTAAATGTCATGAAACAGAGAAACACACACGCACGCTCGCGCGCACACATACACACACACGGGTAACACCCATGTTGCCTGCTTTGCATATCTTACTCTTGGGATTTCTGAAACATTAGCAAGAACAAAAACAAAAATCACAAAGAGGAAAAGAAAAAGAAAGAAAAAGAATTAAAAAATGCGTCATGCTTTGTCCAATGTCAATTGAATTACCACCTGGTAACAAGAGTCATGACGTAACTCAGTTCAAGCTTTGTCACCAGATGGCTAGTTGGACCATGGCAGGTATTTGCAAGTAATAATAATAATAATAATAATAATAATAATAATAATAATAATAATAATAATAATAATAATAATAATAATAATAGTAATAGTAATAATAATAATAATAATAATAATAATAATAATAATAATAATAATAATAATAATAATTGGCATGTAGAGAAACAAGAGTTTAAATATAATCCTGAATATTGTCACAACTAAATGTATGTCAGGGTACTAACTGATCTTAAGATAACAGCCATAGATTTTGAAATAACTCGTGGTGAGGAAAAAGTTTCATTTTGGCGTACGAATTACCTGCATACCACCAGCCTCTTGCAGACTGTCTTTACTGTTTCTGGCGTAAACTTGAAGGTACCCTGCACGTCCTCTAAACGAGAAAACAAAGACCAGCTCTGTTTTTGTTACTTGCAGCCTGCTAAAGCACGCATAACCATGGAAATATATACACTCAATAAAAACAACCATGTCAGAAACTTAAATTTGTAAACAAGTTACAGGAAAAAGACAGTTAACTATCTGGATCATGATTTGTGTCAAGCCGCCAAAACTGATATCAATGTCTGCTGGTTATTTTTCTTTTGTACGGTGCCTTTTTTTCAGCTGTAGTGTATGAAATATATATCTACCTTGATGTGCTTGTATTTACGCGAAGAGAGGGATTTGTATTAGCCTCCGGCTGTTTTCCCGATACTCATAAAGAAACAAAGTATATTATTAGTGTCTATCAAGGTGAGGTGATTAAAAGTGGTAGAAACATCAAAATCTTCTGATCTTCGTCATGGAAACGTCCACCATCTGGGAATGAATTTTCAGAGAGCAGACTCCAACCCCCCGGAAGCAAGTGACCGTACAACGCACGGCTACAGTGCACGTCCAGCATTGAATTGTCGGCAAAGTTTTACGTCTGTCGATAACTGGCATTTTTTGCCTTTCTTTGAGCGTTGTGGTAGGGATCGTGTTGACATGTATCTTTGTGGCCAGACTCTTAAGATCTGTTAACATCTTCAAACCTTGCTGTGAGGTTCACGTGTAATTGTTTCGCTGACATTATTTCATTATTTCTACACTATCTTTGATTTGTAAATCTCCGCCTCGCTTTGCCGTTTGGTCTTTATCACCCATCTTTTTCATGCTTTACTTGCTTGCTTACCTAAATTGGATTCGAAGTCGCCTCGATGCCAGTTCACATTTAGCCAACCATGCACGACAGGGGCTTTCTCTGTTCATTCCATTTGTCATGTACCTGTCAATGACATGCGCCTGGGACGAACTGGCATACCCTTCCTCTGATACACCACCCGGGATACACCACAAATAAATATGTGCAAGCAAGATCAACCGTTAGGGTTAAAGATCTACTAATGAGGGTGTCTGTGGTTTAAATTTAACAGATGATTATTTTTGGTGTTTTTCTCTTTTAATTAATCTCTTCAATAGAAAGGATTGTGAAGAAAACGTCCAGGTGTTTTATCAGAGATTCGGTATACATCAGTCTTTATTAACCCAGAACTAATATGCGATAACTATTACAGACCGAGGTGAGCCTTTCCAGTGATGAAATGAGAACAAAAGAGGTTCTTTGATTAGTGCCTCAGGCACTTCATATACCCATTAAGATTCACGATTTCATTCCCACGTGGCTTCTCCTTAAAAAATCGGTATGGTTATTGTCGTTTTACAGAAGATGATGGATATTCGTGGGGGTATTAAAGTTATGTGTGTCACGGTAGATCTCCAATGACCAAAAGACATAAAAATATGATATCTCCGTGTCACTTTGGCTGTTTATATAATTCTATATGCCGTGTTCTCGTGTATGGCATCACAGGGGCTTAAAAGAGATGGAGGAAATGATAGCGGTTTGTGATCTGATAAGCTTAACAGGGATGACAGGCTCTCTGGTACGATGGTGTAAGATGAACAAATTTGAAGACACTCTTTCCACATTTTGTAAAAGAGACCTTAAAATGTGACAGACGGTGTATCCCCCGAAGTAAGATAATAGGCAAATCAGATGCGTATCTATGACTTTTGTGCATATATTTTGCTGGTTAACAAAGCACGGGGCTATGATAGTACAATGATAAACCGTTGTAACCTTGTATGGCCCTTCAAAGCTTTATGTCGCTGTATTGTTTACCTACATACACACGTGGCCAGGCCATTTTAATGATTCACGTTAGCAATGTGCTCCGTATGAGTGGTCGAGTCTTCAGGGAATAATCGAGGAATAACCCCAAAATCTAATTACAACAAATGCACCTGATCCCCAGTTTCGCATGCCATTTTCGCTTGCTAAAAGACAAAGTAAACCCAAATTTAATGAAATTCGTCTGGAAAATCGTCTCCAGTCGGCAAATCATCATAACATTAGCGACACGGAAAATTTCTTCGGCTCCAAAGTGATAATGCAGTGCTAAAGTGACTCCTAAGTGAGAGTGTCGAATATGTCTGGATAGGAACGTCAACTGTGCAGACAACATTTGGTTGAGGATTAGTTCTAGTCCCGCGCCAAATAAACGGCGATTTTGTTGTCATGGCGACATGATGAACCCGTAGAACAATAGAAGAAGCCACTAAAGGCAGACAGTTTGGACCTGCATTTCATAGAGGAATGCCTTAGGCCCGCATTTCAGTGGTATCAACACCAAAAAGTGTAGATTATAATATTGAAACCACCTAATCACTTGTGCAGAAGTGGGATTGAGACTCTTGAAACGACCACCGTGACTACCGTCAAATAAGCACAAGAAAGTGAGTAATTTGGTTCTTATGATATGCACAAAGTACACGATGTAACATTAACGACAGCGGAATTTAGTTGTTCGGGTTAGTGGACGTAATATGGCAGTAACGTGCTTGACTCCATGCGCATCTGTGAAGTGTGAACGAACGAACCAGCTCCACAAATGAGACACATGTCTCAGTTTGATTTCTTTCCTTTGCCACGTTTGTCTCACATGCATCTTGGACATTCGGTGTTCCTCATCATTACTGTGACTATGTTCATGCAATTGATGTCGCAAAACAAATATGTGCAAAAAGAGAATTATGTGCAGTCATAAGAAGATTCTCAGCCCTGCGTTCAGACAAAAATATAAGAATATGGAAGATACAAGAGCTTTCTTATAGTTAACGCAAGGGTAAACATTTTCAGCAGATAACTTTTCCATCTTGAAAGTTGAACAGTAAGTGAGGCCAATGCAAAGTAATCAAGTCTTGTTTATTCAACAGAAATACTTTTTTCTCTTTAACATGCATGACATGAAAACTAAGTTGAAATAGACTTTTTGGTGACATTCATACTCTCAATCTTTTAGTTGACAATTCCATGGAACTATTATCATCACAATATACGTTTTACGTAGCTTTTTTGTACGTTTCAGAGCAAAAACTAGTTCTGTCCTTTCGGAGCCGACTTGCGGGATAACTGTTTGTCATCATCATGTTTGGATTTGAGCTTCACTGGTTTTTCTTAGGTGATAGATTCTTGTCTGAAAGCCTGGTAATTTCAATAACTTACAGAGGCAACCATTTTGTTTTGATGGCAAGCCACGCGCACGGACTGTAAACAAAGGGGCGTGATGATCATGACCCCCACAGAAGATGAAAGGGTGGTCAAGAAAAGGCTCATGCAAGTGAAAACCACGCTCAGCTTGCCCAATTCACCTAATAGTAGAGTATTCATTATCTTCAAGCTATCTTAACATGGGTGATGGTTATTACGTCACTGATGACGTCCAGGTCTCGTTTCTGGCACGCGCCACTGACTTGTGTCTAAATCCTTTGAAATGAGCCGCTCATCTACGACACGTCTAATTAGGATTCGACAAATCATGCCACCTGCCGGTACATGTCTCAACTATCGGGTTATGCTGATGAGATTTGACGTTTTCACATCTGTCACCCCGTCCTTGATGTACCTGTAAAACCATGGGAAAGTATCTACGTTCAAAGTCATCAGCATTCTTATCAATTTCTATTGCTCGTGTTCTGAAAAACTCCACGTTTATAATTTATTGTAAACAAAAATTCATCGGTGCGACGGCTCCAGTTGATCCACTATTAATGATTGCGATGTGGGTGACTAATCATGTATTGCAATTAAACACTACATGTTAATTATTACATTTACTTGATTAGATTGAGGCCAAATAAGAAAATTATCTCGTGTATGAATCAGCAAATGGAATCACCAGCTTGCAGAGTGGGGGTATCAAATTCACTTTTGATACTTTTAGGATCACGGGGTTGGGACAGCAACAGCAACAGCAAAGACAATTTTGGTTTTGGTGGACTCAAAAACGTGTATCATGTTAACGTAAATACTTTATAAGGAGAAAAAAGAAGCAAACAAACAATGAGATACACTGGCGAACACGTTTCGGAGCAACTCTTTTGTTTATGTTCATCTGCCGCTTTCTTTTGTTAGAAAAAATTTCCGTGGAAACCAGCGGATTCGGACCCATGACCACATCGTATTATGTGATTTTCCGGATCTCTGCATTTGTCAATTTTATCCCATAATTTGTTGATGGTTCCGTCAGTCAATGTCACCAGGAACACGTGTGTGTCGTTATGGTTATTAATATTACTCTGTGTTTGACATGTTGTCGTGAACCGTTAAATGCAGAAGCTACCCAGCTAGGACGTCTGTATATAAGAGTACACTTTTCTCAGCGTGTTTCGGCATATATACGAAATGAATTCGAGCATCTTTGTTCCAAATTTACGGAAAGATTTAGTTTTGCAAAATTTGTTGATGCTCCAACTATATACAGGCTGGGACGTTATAAATATTACTGTTCCTGTTGTCAAACTTGCAAAGGGTCCATATTCTTTTTTCCCAATGTTAATATATACATATATATATATATATGTATATATATATATATATATGTATATATGTATATATATATATGTATATATATATATATGTATATATGTATATATATATATATATATATATATATATATATATATATATATATATATATATATATATATATATATATTGTAGCATAATGGGCTGCATATTATTCTTGATAAACAGGTGAAAGTAGTTCGCTGACTCGAATAATGTTATCTTTAAAAGTGTTTGCCTCTTAAATTGTGAAAGTAAGAAATTGCATTTATTCACACGGTGACTCACTCCGAAACAGTCGCTCCAATAAACAGAGGACATATATAATAATAGTAATAAAAACTTGTTTGTGTTAAATGTTAATGAAATGTACTTTGTTTCTCAACTGATAAAACCATCAAGCGAAGAGAAGTGCAAATAGCAAACTAGGGTTGAAACTCATAAACGTTAGATAACGCATCGATTTCTTACAATTTTACTTTAAAGACACGTGGCCTAGTGTGGGAATTCTAAAGCACTGCCCAATATACCAGTTGAGAGCTAGCAAATGAACACTTGATAGAACGGCATGACTTAATACTGATGAATTCTCTGGGAAAATGAAAAAAAAAAGAGATCGAAGCCTCCGGGGTCTTGTCGCGTGACGGCGCGCGATCTGCTAAGAATTTCGCGGAATTTGTGCCAGGCGCACGTTGTCGTCTATGAATTGACATGCAACACACGAAGTTAAGTTTATAATAGAAATTATCACTCTCAAGTATTTGTGCACGTGCCCATATCTCGTGATTAGGTATTGTTGAGTTTCTTTTCCCGCGGGGGCCAGTGACGAGGGACCCATTTGGGGTGGGATAAAAAGCAATCTAACTTAATTATTCTAATTAGATATTGTGTATAAAAGACCTGGAAGTCATGTCTTGGTCGCAGTTCATTTTGTGTTTCCGACTGGGGTGTTTCTGTTTGTTACTGGATAAACATAGAGCTTCCGATCAGGCCTTTCATCAAACGGTGAGAAATTTAATGATATATGCATGAATGTATTTTCATTTGTAAGTGGTTTAAGTGTCTGCTCTTTTTTATGTTTTAACTTTCAATTTCCCGTACTTAAACAAAACAAAGTTAAATTTAAA
>OZ026612.1:50892607-50920607 GCA_964020975.1 Hermodice carunculata
TAACTTTCCCTGGTTGTTAAACTATCATACAGACTACCTCATTGAACATATTTTTATTTATTTTAAGTGTTAAAAAACCTCTTATCTTCGTAGTAACACCCATTATGTTTGTGTGATGACCAAAGTTGTGTAATAATGGCGAAACTAGCTCTCTTCCTGGTGTGTAGAAACATCCTGATATACCTATTGTAATGCAATGTCATATCACACTGACTGTTCTGCGTCATTAAATTAATACACACACATACAGACACAGACACAGACACACACACAGACACACACACACACACACACACACATATATATATATATATATATATTATGTATTGTATATATGAAGTCCCCATTAATACAGAAACGAACTCAATGAAGCCATTCTCTCTGTATCCACGAACAATGGGGATGGTTTGTGTGGTTATGCACTGGGGAACAATGAAGTTTTCATATATAAGCATTCAAAGACGGTAGCCCTACAAAGTGAGAAAAGTTACTTTGAGTTTCGATTATAACCCGTAAGCCATTTTCCTCCTCTTGTTTTACAGAGCGCTTTCACTTTTTGCAACGTGTTATAATGGACCACGCCCTTTTCTTGGGGGTAGAAACTTTTCGCTTTCAGCTTGATACTAGTGACCGAATTCCAGTGCCAAAATTGTGCAGACCATTCCATTAAACCATGTGCCTAAACGAGCACCTTGAGTTCTCAAATAATGCCAATTACGAGAAATTTTATTATGAAAAGAAACACCTATGCAGGCGAGAACTTCGTCCGTTGATATACATTCTTCTACGACCTCTGGTTTGGAGTTGAAGAGGCATTACGTAATTCTTACATTGTTGTCAAGACAAAAGGGAGAAGTCATTAAGGTTTTAGTGGTACTAACCCTGGCCAGCTGTCCTCTTACGACACGTTCAGATTGATGGAGCACAGACGTACCACATGGCATGCCACTGGTTGTCAGACCATCTGGTCAGGTAAAAGGTGAATCTGTGCTTCGTCAGAGTATTTTACCACCTGCCTCCCGAAAAAAAAAAAATGATAATAAAGAAAAGGAAAGGGGCGGAAACTGCCTGTAGATTTTAACAAGCAAGCTCAACAGGAGCAGAGCAAAGACCACACGAAGCGCATTCTGCTTTTGGAACAACTGCAGATTGTGGATTCCGCAAAACAAGAATAGCAATCGTACTGTCTCTTTTAAATGGCTAAATATTCACTTAATACGTTGCTGCACCATGGCTCGTGATTTTGTTGTGTTGCAATCAAATGAATATCAAATATGTTATTTTTCATTTTTTTGTACGTAGAGATCGTGCTTAGAAAATCTCTTGTACTATCTAAAGGTCACTCAAGGTCATATTTATATGGGGTGAATATATCTTCTGGAAGCCATTATTGGCAAACTTGTTTCTGTTGAGTATGTTAACCACTTATATAAAAACCTGCCGGTACTTTCGGACCTGTATCCACTATCGAGGCAACCTTCTCAACTAAGCGCCATCTTTGACTCAGTGGGGGCCTTGCCTGGTGTGCCTTGTGGTGCTACTTAATTCATAGCCTGGGGGCGACCTCAGTGTTTGATACAAAATCCCTATTCTGGGGCCCACCGCTGCCTACAACTGGTAACTACGACATTGTATTTACATTTCAGGTAATGCTCACTCTGGAAAAGCTTCATTATATATAGTACATTACATTCATTCGACAATTTAACCTCCCCTTAATATATTTTGGATACTACCTATTCAAAATATCCAATCAGGACCAACCCAATTTGGCTGCCATTTTGAAAGTTGTGGATTCCGCAACCAATGGTTTGTAAATGAGGATAATATATTGGGACGATCTGCTGAGGGAGAGGGTTATACTATATGAAACCAAATGTATATATTTTGCAAATGTTTCAGAGCATCAATAATGATGTAATATATGCTGTGGCCGCGATTCACTTTGATATCCAACTCAAATGTACATGTATATTTGTGCAACTGTCCCACAATCAATGTATTATGCAATGTTCAAAATGGCGCTCACCACGTACCGGCTCAAGCCAAGGTATCGTGTCGCATTTGGATTTGTAGCTAATGATGATAACTGCTTCAGACACAACCGAGCGGGCAGATTATAGTTAAGATAATGAGTCTTGTATTGCATTAAGAAAAATTTTTTACAATATCCTGTCTTGTATTAATTTTTTTTCCATCATTTACCCTGGTAACCCATAAGTTAAAACAAAAGGCTGTATTAGAGTTGACTTTACTGCAAAATAACGGCACAAGATGGCCACGGTCTCGATAAAATCTTTCAGCCAGGTTTGATCAATTTGTAATAGGGAAGGGCGGATTGAAAGTTTTTTTGTTGTTGTTGTTGGTTTGTTTGTTTGTTTTTTTTGTTTTTATTTTGTTTTTTGTTTTGTTTTTTGTTCCATTAATTTTAGGGTTGGGCCCTTTTAGTAGGGTCTGTCTGTTTACATCAAACACACATATATTTTTGTTTAGGTAACTTGGACATTTGTTAAAACATGTTTAAAATGGAAGTTCCTTCCCCTTTTGCACATGACCTCCTTTGATATCAGTTTAATTTTTTGTTACCTGAAAACAGCCGCAGGAACTTGTGTATATATAATGACATGGTGCATGGAACAATTTTTCTTGGTATCTTAACTTGTAGTATTTAAACGCTGATAGTATGGTCATACTACAGTAGCTTAACAGTTTTTGTTTTGTTTTGTCTATCTATCCATCAATCCATCCCATAATCAGAGGTCATTCCGAAAAGTGCATGCTTTAGGTTTCTCGTTGTAGTGATATTATCGATTACTCATAACTTCCAGATGGTCATTGTTGACATGTGGACTAGCCCCTGGAGTAGATGTTGCGATTGCAGTTGGTTCCAAATGAGTTGCTGTTGCTCCTGATTCAATGATCACATGCCTTGGCAATTTGTTGTGCAGTGCTGTTGCGCCACAAGAGTCGATCCGGTCCCAGACCGCATGAGAGGCGAGCTTTCTATTTGTGAAGTCATGATCTATTGGAGCTGTCAGTATTTTCGTATTGTCTTCTATTTGGGGTAAATTCTAGAAACGTTAACCAGCTTTTGGAACACACGTCTATAGCGCTGATTCCACCACTATTTTTACAACTTCGGCAAAATGAAATCGACAGCTTTCTTCGGTACGCTTGAGGGTAAGGCAATTTGTCTTATTTTCTCTGGCAACAGACGCATTCTGATGCGCGAATGAAAAGTCTTTTTTTTACAAAGAATTTGAATCTGAAATCATTCTAATAATTCAGATCAGCACAGTGTATTGTTGTAAATGGAATAACAGATTCAAAACAAACAAACAAAGGAACAAACAAAAGGGATATTTGGTCTTTTGACCAGGAGTTTTTGTGATGATTATTATTTCTTTTACAAATGTCTCTTGTTCCACTATTTTTAGAACAAGATATAATTCAATTATCAAAAAATGATCATTTATTGAATGTTTAAGCAAACTTGATCATAATTTTCAATGTGTGCCAGGATCAAAAGTTTGCCGTCAAGTAATTCTGAACTGAAAATTCATGTGTTCTTGAATGCTCAAAACATCATTTCCCATTCATGCAAACTATACATCAGGGACAAAAACCTGTACTACTACTACTACTACTACTACTACTACTACTACTACTACTACTACTACTACTACTACTACTACTACTACTACTACTGCTGTTGATTTTTTGAGAAACTACCCCTTTACACCGGGGCACCGCAAGCAGGGTATGATCTGATATATGGCCTGTCCAATAGAATGCATTAAGTAGACAAACATAAAAAGATACATGTATTTCCAATAAAGGCCCTTACATGAAATATATACAATAAAATACAAGGGAACAAATGAGCACTAACTACAACTAAAAGGCCGGTTCCGCCAGGCGGAGTAACTCGCATCTGAAAAGCCACGCTTTACCTAAGAAGTTTTTACACACCAAATCAAACAGCGATTCCGTCTCCCTTCCGAAAGATATCGCGTATGAACCAAGAAACATAAAAAGTTTAGTTGTAACTGACGAGCACATGAAATGAGACCAGGCAGACTCCTCATTGCTTCCCTTTGGACTTTCTTCCAATTTTGCATAATACTTATTAGAAATATCAACAAATTCTATACCAAATATTCCCTTTGTGTCATATAAATTATAAATTCATATTTATGGCAATTCATTGAGCTAGAAATTGGCTATTTAAATTTTTATTGCCCTACATGGGAAAATCTGCTCCACAGGAAATAAACGCACACGTGGTATTGCACTCCGGTGTATTGCGTCACTGTACCAGCAGAGGTGAACATTGGGTTGATCTCGCTGGCCTCCAAAACAAAGACCAAGGATTCAGCTTCACCGAATCGTTAGCTACGATTACCACTTAGAGCTGTCCTTTATTTCATGGTAGCGTGCACAAAGTCTGTTCGCAGTTAATTTGACATGAACGATATAGTTCACTATCTTTGACTTGGCAGCTTAACAGGTCTTAACAAGCCGCAATTGCTCAGTGTCGTGCGTCATTTTGCATGTGATCATTTGGGGGTACAACAATCTACACGGTGCTGCTGTTGAGTTCCCTTCTCGCTCAGCAACAATACCCTCAGGGCGTTTAAGTTCCCTTTGTTGTAACACTTATGCATCATCTTCTCCATAGAATGAAAGGAATTTCTCCTGTATACGTTCTATACACGGATCATCATTTTTAGTGACAGACACGACTGAACAGTGGCGGATGACGTGTTGGATCCAAACTAAATACACCCCTCTCCCATAGAAAAGCAGCTCAGCGAATAGTAACAATACCCGAGTCCTTTTTGTGAGCAGCACGTGTTTGATGGCTGTGGAGATGTAATTTCTTCCGGAATAACTTCTTTTCCAGAAACCTTAAACTTGTCACATCATGGGAGTCTTTTCAGCAAAGTGGTAAGTCAACTGCAGCTCCCAGAATTCATAACTTGTGCACAAAACTGGAACAAAACAGTCCTTTCAATGATCTACAACGGCAACGTTCATAGTGAAATGAAACACTGAAACCTTAACGCGTAAGCAATACACTACTCACGCTCCGTGTCGTCGAACTTTCCTCGTGAAGCCTTGTCCATTTTTACTCTTTGTTTGAAACTTTACCTCTGTGGACGTTGTCTATTTGTAATTGGACATTATGAATGTTACTTTTATTATTGGAACATAAAACGTCAGGGGAGGAAACTTGTATATACTCGAAATACTGCAAACGTACATGCGTGAGAAATCAGGTTGTGGTTCTAAACGGGCGGGGCGTTTTACATTTCTTTCAAGTATTTTCAGTTCACAAGTTCAATAGAGGCAGGAAATATAATTTGTCTGGCATGTTCAGAACAGAAAAATTGAACTGCGGGTATCTTTATGAGATTAAAGTTAAATGTTGAATTTATTATGAGGAGTATCAGTGAATTACATCGCCTTTATTGCTGAAATAAGCAGCCAACTCGCTGTCTAAGGGGTGTGCCATATGGTTAACTTGAACCGTATCAAGATCCGGAACGGGCGTCTCATAAGTTGCAGCCAATTAATATCTATTACAGTTGGACATACGTATCTTCTTTATGTGTTATCATCTTTGAAATAAAGAGTATTGCTGTTCTACCAGGAGAAAAATAATCCTATTTTAAAATTCGGTGATCGAGAAATTGGATACAGTGCATGGCAGAATCAAAGTGCTTCATGGAACGCAAAGCCGCATTTCTCAGATGACGTTTGCACTACTTGATATTGACAAAGAAGTACACAGTCACTGGTCTATGATTTGTATGTGGTGCACACTGACATGGATGAGGAGTAAACTATGTCAACAAAATAGGGATGGTACGACATATTAATATTGGATATTGGGTCGATGTCAATGTGGTTATGGGTGGGAAAAGCATTTAATATTATTTTAATTCCACAAGCTTTAAACCTGTATGGTCTGGCTTAATGAATTTGAATATTGGTATGGAATGGGATTGGCATGATTAAAAAATTGTAGTTACTCTGTACACCCTTGTTTCACGTTTCTGAACTTTCCTTAATGCTAGATATGAATTTGGGCATTGGGTAAATAATTAAGTAACCGATACGGCGACCCCAAAAATATGGGAGACCTCATTGAGTACCAAGAGTCGGGCTTTGTAACCAGATGAGAAAATAAAGAATCAGAAGTATCAAACAATTCTAAATAGGATCATTTCTATTTGGGGAGTGATCGCGGATGCAATGGCAGTTGATAAATATGTGTCCGCATACTGTCCCCGAGTTGTTAGGACACAAGCATATTAAATTGAAGAGCAATAAACGTACAGAGTCCTATTCTTACCAACAATAGCAATATTCTACTTTCACTTTTTTGGATGAAACAGGTAGCTTTCGCTTACAACTTAGCTCCGCTGCTATTAGGATACAACAGATGGTATGTCTTCTATCCTGATAAACGAAGGAATTGCTTGGGGCGCCCCTATTTATTTTCTGCCTGATAGATCTTCACTTGTTGGCAAATTCATTTTATTGCGTTGTAAAGCTATAAAGCAGATGGGAAAAGTATGATTGGTGAATGTGCTTAGAAACGATTAAAATATTTTAAACATTGATTTGTTAATTACAAATGTATCTTATTGATTTTTACCTTAGATATAACCGCTGCTCCCCACCCACCCACCCACGCCAACTCGATCCCAAACTGAAAAGCTTTTTTGTTTCATATTTACTGTTTTGTGAAGAAATGATTCAAGTAAAAAGGTTTAGACTTTAAATATATATTTTCACTGAATTGTAGAGCGTGTCATATCGAAATTCTCGCTCATGTCACACATTATTTTAGTTACTCGAAACATTAAAGACCTGAAGTATTTTACCGTAAATAAAGGAAAATCACCCTTTTCCACGAGTGATGTGCACTGTGTACTTATTATCTTACTTGTATTGTAAATTACCAATGCGCTCTCCACGTTGGAGTAATATAAGCCCCAAGGGGTTTCCTTCCTCCAGCTGAAATCGTATATTAACTTTTCTTAAATAAAGATGAATAACTGGAAGGTTATATACAGAACTGCTCCATACTTTTCGTTGACGTGCTTTAGCCTCAACAAGGCCAACACTTTTTTGTTGATGATTCCCTTACATGGGTTTTATTAAAGCATCTTTCGACTAGAATTCAGCGGGGAATTGGTGTACAACAGACGTTCTGTGCGCGATATATAATTTGAAAGGAAAGCAATGAGAGCAATGTAGTAATTTTAGCTCAGCTGACTTGCTAATCAGACTGAGCTTTTAGGAGGCCCAGTCGTCCGTCGTCCGTCCATTCACAATCACTTCTTCTCCAAAACCGATTCATTTCAAACTTAGTGGCAATGTACCTTGGGTGGTCCTCTACCAAGTCAGTTCAAATGGTTACGCTTGAGTTAACTTTGGATTTTTTATGGTTTTTGTTTGTTTGTTTTGTTTTTGTTCTTCTTTTTTGGGCAAATATAAAAGAAAATCTTCTTTTCCAAAACCGCTCACCCAATTGCTTTGATATATCGCAGGGACACTCCTAGAGACTAGTTTTTAATTGTTTACCAAGCGGCGCTGCAATTTTAATATATATATATATATATATATATATATATATATATATATATATATATATATATATATATATATATATATATATTGGTGGGTGTGTGTGTGTTTTCGAAATTTTCGACTTCTCCAGAACCGTCATTCAGATGAAGCAGAAATTGGTGGATATGTTCCTTGTGAAAGGGTCAAACAAATTTGTTCACTAGGTGGCACTGCAATGGATTCCTGATTTTTAACGATTTTTTTTTTTTTCAAGTTTGGGTATTTGTCGGTAAATGCACCTTCCCTATTGATTACTATGTAAGTCAATGGGCATTCTAATGCTAAATCACATTTTTGACTTCTTCTCTGAAACCGTCATCCAGATTGACTTCAAACTTAGCGCCAATGTACCTTGGGCAGGTCTCTACCAAGTATGTTTAAATGGTCACGCTTCAGTCATTTTTGGATTTTTTATGAATTTTTCAGTTTCTTTTTGGGGGCAAATCTTGAAAGTCTCCTTCTCCAAAACCGCTCACCCAATTGCTTTGATATCAGACAGGAACACTCTTAGAGACTCCTAGTTCTTAATTTGTTCACCAGGTGGCTGCACAATTTTTAGCCCAGCTGACTTGCTGGTCAGGCTGAGCTTTTAGGAGGCTCAGTCTTCCGTCTTTCAAATAATTTTAAATGTCATATGTACTCAGCTAAAGCTAAACACATGTCTATTCAGTTGCAATCTTGATTTTGTGAGACAACGTTAGGTCAGCTGAACACGGGTGGTTCATGCAGTCCTCCAGTTTAAAATTTTGGTGTTATTTCAAACAATTTCTTGCTTGGAGAGCTTTTGGACTTGCGCCGATTATCATAATAGCAGAAACTATCATCGTATCTAACACGTCTTTCTCACATATTTTTGCAGAGCTGATAATGGCTATCAAACCGATGTTGGAAGATGTGGGTGAGATTTCTGAAGATCTTGTGGACATGGAGTTCAACAGTGGCGATGAGTTTGAGTCGGATTTAGATGAAGAAGAATTGGACTGTCAGGACCCAAATCATAAAGGTGATAAAAAGAGCAAAAACAACTATGGCTTGAGACAGAGGGGTGACAAGAAGTCAAAAGATCCAAACGAAACAAAGGTGCCAAAGAAGAGAGGACCCAAAAAGAAAAAAATGACGAAGGCCAGGGTGTTGAAATTACGCCAACGAAGAGTCAAAGCAAACACCCGCGAAAGAAACAGAATGCACGGCTTGAATGACGCTCTTGACATTTTACGGCGCCATGTGCCATGTTACTCTAAGACTCAAAAACTGTCTAAGATAGAAACTTTACGGTTGGCTCGTAACTACATTTGTGCCTTATCAGAGATTCTAAAAAATGGAGTGAAACCGGACGGTGTGAGTTTTGCAAAGTCACTGTCAAAGGGGCTGTCGCAGAACACTATGAATTTGGTTGCTGGCTCTTTGCAGCTCAATCCTAGAACTTTAATGCCAGAGAATCAACTTTCAAAGAATTACCAGTACGCGGTTTACCCTCAAGGTATGGCATACCCCGATGGTATGTCCCCAGTTGGCTACCCCTCCATATTGTCCATGCAAGGAAATTCAAATATGTCTCTGCAAGTGCCTTTGGAAAAATCAAACCATATGTTAGATTATTCCCTCATGAGCGAACCCTCCTATACTCATGGCGTTATTCACGACCACAGAAATAACAGCCCAATGCATGCAAACAACCCCGAAGCTGCTCTGCCAACCGGAAGTATGACGTCATCCAAATTTCAGTACTTCCCCGCGCATGCTCAAACCATCTACCATGAAACACACATGGACAAAATGAGTCAGGTAGTGGAACATTTCAATGAAAGTATACTGATGAACGATTCAGGTCTAGTGGAGGGCATGCTGGATGATTTTACATGTAGTAGTCTTGACTCTTCAGGGATGAACGACAGTGGGTTTGCAGGGCTCAACGGGCCTCACTTGTTTCATGAACAACGGTGATCTACTTTTGATTTACTTGATTCATCGCACCAGTAAAATGGATTGAAAGGTAAACGCCACACTGCCAAGGAACCCTGATGGACAATGCACATCGTTTACACTTAAACAGAAAAAATGCCTGAATTCAGTCACATCTGATGACAAATTCTTACTTCCCGTTTTGGCCATGATCATGATAACTTTCTTCTTTTTTTTTTAAAGAGCTGTAACACAACATTAATCGACAATGAAACAAAAAACTGTTTGTGACTGTATGCATGGCTAAAATATGTGACTTTACATACACAAATCCACGAAACGCTACTTATACTTTCAATTTTTGACAACCAATCACATAATTCTAAAAAAGGTCTTGGATAGAGGAAGGGAAGCTTGACATACATCGTGGAACACTCCCTGTGCGTTAGGATAAAAACTTGGATGTTTGTGCGAATCACACGGGAGTTCTAGATATCTCTACGTGAACTCGATCGTATCAATTACCCTGTGAACTCGATGAATATGAATTCAGCGAGGCAGCAAATCTGTGCTAAGTTGACCTCAATGACCTTATAATTTTGACATTTCAGCCTTGCGGGTATTACTGCCAGATCGACTGATTCGTAACAATTACCGGAGTTTGAATCTCGGCTATCTTAGAAAGAGATAGTTTTTAGGATGGCATTAAAATTTGTAACAAAGCTAAAGACGTCCATTGGCATTAATCTGCTTAGCTGATTCCAATCATGCTTCGAAAAATTGTAATTGAAAACGATATTTTCCTGGTTTGTAGACTGGAGTCTTGTAGACCAGCGTCAATTAGTCATTCTTATTAATATGAACAGACCAGTGTTCTGACTCTTGTGCGGAGGCTTAAAAGACTAGAGACAGTCCTTTGATGGATTAGCCATAGGTCGGTGTCAGACAAACACTTAGAAACGTAATATGACGGATTTGGCGACGGCGATGTTAATTTCATGGATTACAGAGTTTGTCATATGCATTTTACCCTGGCTTTTAAATGAGCAGTAAACATCATAACATCACGTGACGTGTGTGTATATTCAGATCCTATTCTTCCAAACAATGGACGCATTGGTGGTATTATGCGACAAGAAACGTTTTATATAAATGGACAGAAAACTTCACAGAGCTCTTTCTTCCAAGAATGATATATTTAATTATACAAATCATGATACTCTGTATTTTGCATAGTTGCTACTTATATTTGTGCACTATTTATTCAATAATTTATTTATATTTATTTCTATACATTGTCGCGATTCTATATTTTGCCACAATGACGAGAATAAAATATTTCATATAAAATGCGAAAGTCGTTTTTGCTTTTAATGCTAAATTGCTGCATTATTTAAATGTATGTTCCCATGTCAACAACCAAAACGAATTTTTACTTGCAAGTCACACAATGTACATAAAGTTTCACACTTGACAAAATGATATTGTAAAGGTCAGATCACCCTTGACACTGCAAGAAGAGAAAGTTGATACAATAAGGCTAATCCTCGCTGCAGGCTGAGAAATATACTAAGTGAGGTGGCTTCTTAGTTGATTAGAGTGCGCGCAATCCCATTAGAAATAGTCACAAGACTCAGAGAAAGTCGATACCATTGGGTCACAAGCGCGTGGAGCTGGCACGTGACGTTAAGCCACTGCTCACATTGTTTACTTTCTCAGGTTACACTTTTAGGTGACGTGCTCTCACGCCTGATCCTTTCACAAAATGCACTTTGAGCTTGGAAAGTGTCATTTCGGTAAGACCACGGAACATTCATTCAGCAGGTTCCATTCGATACGTCGACAATTACATCCCATGTGTAGGGTCAAAGAGGCTATTATAATTATATCTGTTTTCTTCCAGTAACCGTTCATTCTAGATGTTTCTCTGGTTGTTGTGATGTGATTCGATATGTGTCTTGTTCTGGTCAACCACAAGAGAAAGTTGATGTCTGCTCTAGAAAAATGACTAATCACACGAAAGCCGTACTTTCGAGAGAATATATTTCTTTGGATAACTCTTTAACAATATATAATATATATATATATATATATATATATATATATATATATATATATATATATATATATATATATATATATATATGTATACAGATAAAAAAACTGAACAGAAAGCTACTATACTGACATTAAAGATGAAATGGAATTCAATATTTAGTACAAAAGCATGTCTGTTCATTTTATAGTTTTATTCTCACCACATTCTTTCTGCTTCCCAATTCCCCACTCCTTCTGCTCTTGCTCCTCCTCTCCTTCTCCTCCTTATCGTCATCAGATGAACATCAGTGAAATCACTTTTTATTGTAAAAGTAAAAAAAAAAAAAAGAAATAATGTAAAGAGAGAAGGAAAAGAAGTATCAAAGAAATTACAGGTTAAATCTTAGCCAGTTTTGGTTGACGTGCATTTCACTGTTATCACATGCATTTGTGACACCCAAATCAGCAGAGAAATGGGACCTCTCTGTTTTTATGGTTAAAATAGTAAAAATCCAATCTACGACCTAGCCCAGAATAGAGATTTAACGATAAACTGACACGTGAGTGTTGTAACATGTAAATGTGTCCAACTTGCATTTACTTCAGATGAAAAGAAGCATGTACTTTTGTCGTATGATTAAAATAAATCTCCCATTACCCTTTTCGTTTCAGTCTGTTTATGCACACGAGTGATTTTTACAATAAGATTATCATGTTAATCTATGAGTATTGTCTTGTCCTCACACGAAGAATAGGTGAGAAACTCACACTTCCAATAATGGTGAGGGCAGGAAAAGATCGTGCTACTAGTAGGGTTTATTTATCCAAAAAATTTGAGTCACAGCTATCAAAAAAACAAACAAACAAACAAAAACCAAAAAAAAAAACAAAAAAAAAAAAAAAAAAAGGAAAAAACTACAAAGCAAAGCAAACAAACAAAACCTTTATCACTTCGTCCTGCAAAGAAATGTCTTCATATTTTCCACTTACACTTTCGTTCAAACAATAAAAGCAGACTGCTTTACAATTATTTAGTGCGGTTGCGTAAAGGGAACGTTCACGTAAAAGACCAAAGATAAGTGACATTTTATGCTAAAAATAGCAGAAAATAGGTAATACAGACGAAAATTAAATTGTTGAATACTACATAAATATGATATTTATGTGTAAACCCTTGTGCAAAATGGTTAATCGTTTGGGCCAAAAGTATGGACAATGAGTTCTTGAATCCTGTTATATGAGTGAATCTTAAATGCATTTAATTTGATAATTGTTAAGTATCTCTTCCATAAATTTCACCTTTATCAATATACGCCGGCTTCTCTCCCATGGTTTTTACGAGTTTTATGTTTCATATGATTTCGTATAGACGCCAACGAAATATAGAATACATCCTATTCACTAGGCCTATCCTGAAACTTGTAGCCGGTGACGTTCATCTCAATCCTGGTCCACCTCAGCACTTGTATGATATTTTATTCTGTCATTCGAACATTCGTTGTCTTTCCCTGGATAAACTAACTTAAATTCGTGGAGACCTCGTACCTGATTTTGATATAATTTCCTTGTCTCAAACATTTCCGTCCCTGAATTCCATTACTGAAAATTTGTCTATACCTGGTAATAATTAATTATTCGTCGTGATCGCCAAAATGGAGAGGGATTGGTGGTGTGGCAGTATTTGTATCCGATGACTTATATGTATGTTATCGTGTAGACTTAGAGGTGGCTGATCTGGAACTGTTATAGGTTTAGGGTAGACTCCATGATAAGTTTTGTGTTTGGTGTGATATATCGACCACAAGATTTGACAGTTATTTTGGAATAAATTTTAGGGAAGTCTTGATCCAGCTTGCCTGCAGAGCAGACCCAAGATTCGTATTACGGCACTTTGTCTGCTTTGCAGGCAATGATCTAGCAAAAATGCTGGAATCCAAGCTATTATTTAACTTGAGATCTAAACTCGGATTTTGACACTCAGTCAGGTCTACAGCTCAACCATTTCATCAGCAGTTTTTTTTTTTTTTAATCTTTACATGTTGACGAAGCCACACGCATCACTAACCAGCCGGCGACTGGCCTCGATTAAACTATTTCAAATATTCCAAAGTATGCTAAAGAAATTCGTACATCAGCCCCAATCTCTAATTACGACCATTGTGTTGTTGATGCAAATTCATTGTTTCGGAGAAAGAAAGAGACTGTTTATACAAAACTAGAAAAGTGTCCAAAGGACACGGATGCCCCAACCTGTCATTGCCTCCATCAGCATTGGGAAGAATATGGCATGTAACTGGTGTAAGACCTAAAATTCTTTTTGAGATACATGCGATACAAATGTGCCAAGTCTAACGTCGAATCAACATTTTCCCTAAGTGAATTAATGATTAATTAACAGAAGATCATTAATCCAAGGGAGAAACAAAACCCCAGGTGCACACTTTCATATATTGATAGATGTTTCCACAAAGTTTCATGGTTGAACCTCGAATACCTTTGAGATACATGTGACACAAATGTGCCAAGTCTAACGTTGAATCAACATTTTTCCCTAATTGAATTAATGATTAATTAACACAGGATCATTAATCCAAGAGAGTAACAAATCCCAGGTGCACACTTTCATATATTGATAAATGTTTCCACAAAGTTTTATGTTTGAACCTCAAATACCTTTTGAGATACATGCAACACAAATGTGACAAGTATAACGTCGGTGAACATTTTCCCAAAGTTAATGAATGATTTATTAAGACTATCAACCCAAGAGACAAACAAAACCCCAGATGTACGTCTTTATATATTAATAGATGTCTCCACAAAGTTTCATGGTTGTACCTCAAATGCTTTTGGAGATATGCGCGACACAAATGTGACAATTTTAATGTCGGACGGACGGACGAACAAGAGCAAATCTATACCCCCTCCGTGGGAGCATAAAAATGGGAGTATGACAAGGTGATTTTCGATGCAAAGCTATGTGTTGTCCTTTTTTCAGGAATTTGAGGTCACTACAATGGTTCCGGTCTTTGGTGAAAAGTATTCATTGAATTTTAAAAAGTGACTTAAATGGTTTGCGTATTAAGTTAAAAGGCCGCACTCTTTGTTTGGCAATTAGCGAAAATCTGGAAAGATGGCGTATTTCAGGTTCGGCAAAGTTTGCAGCTCGTCTGTTGTAACCAAACTATGCATGATTTTGGGTGAAGGTGCATATGACCATAGCGATTTTGCAGAGAATTGGATCAAATTAACAACAACAACAACAACAACAACAACAACAACAACAAAAATTAACAGAGACGTGGGAATCGTTTACTTAAACGTCAAGTAAAAGATTTTACGATAAAGCTAAAAGTCAAATTAATGGCGCCTGGACTTTATTTTGTCGAATGCGGAACAATTACCAGGAACAGCTTAAACTTGCTGAACAAGAGTACAACAGCAAACTCCGCGCCAAAAGATTAATCCCTTCGGCTAAAGTAAATACTGGCAGTGGACTGTTAAGTATTTTCTCACTAAGAATCTTCCATATTATATTCCTTTCATCCCACACGAAAACAATCATTTATCTGACAGCCAGACAAAAGCCGAGATTTGTAATTCTTGCTTTTTTCAGCAATGTGATGTTGACACTTCAGTTTCTTTACACCAGACGTAAATGATACCCGCAACTTTATGCTCGACAAGTTAACTATAACTAAAGCTGAAGTTCTGAATACACACCTCAGTTTGGACACATCGAAAGCATCAGGTCCAGATGGCATAAATGCGGTGTAAAGCTTCTGACGGAAGTTGGTCCTATTATTGCTCCACCACTTACAAATATATTCAATTTGTCCTACTTATCTTTAGAAAACAAAGGATTTCTGGGCTATCTGGAATAGAGAAAATGTTTCTCCCCTTCATTAAAAAGGCTCTGAGAAATAAGTGTATTAATAACCAGCCTGTCTCATTACTTAGTTGCACCGGGAAAATATTTGAGAAAGTAGTGTGTAAAAATGTATTTAGTTTTTTCGTGATAACCGGGTTATGTCTGCTCACCAACCCGGCTTTCTACCCTGTGGCTCGAGCAGAAACTAAGTCATTGTTATATCACCACTTATGTCTTGCTATTGATCAACATAAGGAAGTTTGTATCGTATTTTTGAATATTAGCAAGGCGTTCGATAAAGTTTGGTGTTTCGGAAAAAGTTACTTGATTGGTTTTCAGATTATCTTTTTAAACGTTATCGACGAGTTGTCATAAAGAGGCAGTCTTCTAGTAGGAGTAGGATTCGGGCAGGTGTACCTGAAGGAAGTGTACTTGGGCTGCTTATGTTTTTAATATATATATCAATCATGTTGTGGATCTTGTTAAGTGTAAAATTAAATTATTCGCGGATGACACTTATCTTTATTTAATTATTGATAACCCTGTTGAATGGCAGAAATAGCAAATTCTGGTCTCTCTGATAGTAGTCAGTGGTCTAAGGACTGGCTCGTCACATTTAATGCCTCCAAAACTGATTCTATGTTGATTTCGCGTAAAACAAATTCTTCAAACCGTTCTCCTATTCATTTTCAAGGTCATTTCTTGCAAGATATCAAGCACCTCAAACGCCTTAGTGTCACTTTACTCTCTGATCTAAGATGGACTAATCAAATTACTGATATTTCGAATAAAAGCTTTGGAACTGGTTAATATAATGAAGTTAAGAAGATCCTAAAGTTTATTTCAGACAGAAATTCCTAAGAAACTATTTATTTTTCATTTGTAAAATAAATCCCTGAATATGCTACTCCAGTTTCTAGTGCTTGCACAGTAACAGATAGAATAACATTGGAAAGTAGCTGCCGCTATTGTCACTGGTGCATTGCAAGGTACCAGCAACGCAAAATTATATTCTCGATACGCCCACATCACTCTTTATACAGTTCAATCTGGCTCCATAAGTTGTTCACTTTCCGAAAACCAGAAGATTTTCTTGGTTGTTCATCAATGCATTGACAGCAGTGCACGCTTTTAACCATCAGGTGTCGGTTAACTTACTCTAGCCTCTATTTCACTAATTCAAATTACTTCTCCTTTGTGTGTGTTCTGAAGCAATGAATGAAATGTGACGCAAACTTCAGACTCCATATGTGTACATACTTATAAATGCTTGTTGTACAGTTAACTTTTTCTAGCAAGTATTCAAGATTGGAATAAGAAATGTTCATATTTATTTGTATGTATTTACAGATGTAGTTTGCATTGCTGAAGTATCTGGCAACCACACTAGATAACCGATTTTTCAAATTGCCACGCTCTCTTGTCCGTGTGCCCGTTACTTTCAGTATATTTTTCCGTGCGTCTCGTACCGTACTGTGTTTCTCGCCCTTTTCCCGTGAGAGGAATTTACATAGGTTTACGCTCTTTTTCAATCGCCATAAACCATACTGTTCAGCGACGATACGTATATGTTTCTGCACAAAATATGTTTAAACCAAGTCTTCTCTAGGTAGAGAAAATCATTCTCAGGCAAACTATAGTTTGAGGGGTTCATCGGGGAAACCTTTTAATACTCATTTTATATATTTTTTTTCATGAAAACTGTTCGCCATCTCCATTTACAGGTAAAAATGCTCATAATCCATAACCTTACCAGGTGAAAGTCTGCGGAAGAGCTCCAAGATAATTTTGAGCACTTTCCTGCAGCATGTATAGGGTTGGAGCCAGAAAAATACAAAATACAATGAATATCGAAGGAAAAGTCATCTTTCATTTTCCACAGATCACAACGGAAGAAACTTAATCCCACCAAACCCCAACTGCAGTTGAAAAACAAATCGGTAATATAAATATCAGGAATTGAAGTGGAGCAATACACTATCTTGGAGAGAATATTGCAAAAGATGTATAAATCAGTTTTCGGAAAAGTTTCTTCATTTATGAGTTAGGGTGCTATATACCTTTTGGGGCATGTGACCTAATATCATGCATAAATATTGCCCAATTCTGTATATTTTAGCAAACTTTGGTTATTGTTGCAATCAAAAGTTTCAAAAACGCTTTATGAGGCTGATGATGGGTGCTAACTACACGGCTTCTCAAGAAATAAGGGCACCGCCCTGGCCCCTGCAGCCATCGGCTGTAAATTTTGTCATTATTTCCGAAACATTGAGGGAAGAGACCAGCAGTTTGCGTTTGAAATTGTCAATATAATTAATTTCACATGATATATGTAACTAAGCACTTTATGTATTATCCATTGGCCATGAAGAGGTCAAAGTAATGTTTATTACATTGTCCCTCTATTTAGTCAAGAAACTGACTGCTTTGAGGATCATTTATATCAGTTGTCTTTGCCCAACACGCCAAATAAGATGTCTTTAGAAGTAGCAAACACAGTAAAAATATACACCTATTAGAATTGATAGTACTGATATAAAAATACACTGAAAATTATATATATATATATATATATATACCACATATATGGTTCAACATTTTAATCATTTTTGAATTAGTACTTTCTGTACGCGGGGGGGGGGGGGGTAAATGGACCTGTACACTTCTACACGTCTACAGATATTGGAAAATGATGGTCATTTGTAACCCAAAGTTTGTAATATTTTCGTATTAATTCTTGGAAGATCATCAATTTTAAGTACTAAATTGGGGGAGGGAGGGGAGTCAGAAATTTAGTACCCTAAGTACTAATTAAAAAATGATAATGTTGAACCATCCCTTAGGTATTTGTGTATAAAATGCACGATGCGTTAACCTGCAATTAATAAGGATAGGCTAACAAATTTATATCATAACGGACAGGTCCTTAGAAGTTGTTAATCCAGTTAAAAACTTATAACTATTTGAATGAAATCTGTAAGCAAATTAAACTGAAATATTAAGCAAAAAATTTCATCGATCATGGATTCGGACCAAAACGAGACCGCCATAAGTGCGTGTTTGAAATACCGAAGAACTTAATGAAAATACTTTAGTGTCATTAACAGAAGGATCTTTACTTACCACCGTCATATTTTAGATTAAAATAATTCAATATATACACAGACGCAAGAACATTTCGACAAAGGAAGAAAAAACAATATAAGTAGAAAGGGCCTTGAGTATTTATATGGAGTATTTTCAAGAATGTATGGACGCTAGTGAGTACATTGTGTGGATTCTGATCCTTTAGTATTTTCTCGAATGTATGTGCGCTAGGGAATACATTGTGTGGGGTCTTTAAGTATTTTAAGAATGTATGTAGGCCAGTGAGTACATGGTGCGAACTTTGAGAATAATTTATTTATTTTTCATTTTTATTTTGCTCAATGGGTGAGAATTTCTGCAAATAGATAGATAGATAGATAGATAGATAGACAGACAGACAGACAGACAGACAGACAGACAGACAGATAGATAGATAGATAGATAGATAGATAGATAGATAGATAGATAGATAGATAGATAGATAGATAGATAGATAGATAGATAGATAGATAGATAGATAGATAGATGTTTTTAAAAATATAGTACAAATAGCACTTTCCAAGTCCCCATTGAGCAGGTGGAACATCAAAATTCTGTATGTGTTGACATAGACACAGTCGTGAAAATGACAGGAAAGAAGTCACTGTCACTTTTAGCTCCTGTGCTCGTCTATTGTACCATGCAATATTCCAATTACAAGATGATAATACCATAATCAGGTTATATAATTTGTCAAATGTTTTCGTATCACCATAAATCTAAAATCAGCAAATACTTTTGTATGACATGGGCTCAGGAGGTGTAATTGTGGTCATTATGACTACAATTTAACATGTTACATCCTTTGACACAATCAGACCTCTTCCAGTCGTTTTCCACCTCTTAAAAATGTGAATTTGTCACGTACATAAACCCATTTTCACAGTCACAGTGAAGCACGTACCTGCTGAGCCATAACATGGGAACGCAGCCCGTGTCATGATTAATGCTAGTTTTGCACTTATTATGGATGTCCCATTGTACCATAATAGAGACAAATGCAATAAAATACAGAGCATTAAAACAAAGTAGAAACATTTAATTTGATTGTCAGCAAATCAGTCCGTGTGCCTAGAAAACTTTTAAAGATTGTCTGTTCAGTATTTAGTTAACTCCTGCAGCAATTAATTTTAAAAAACTGTTCAAAAAAGACATAAACAATGGTGTATAATAGTTCTTAAGTTATTAAATATTGAAATTTTATGTATTTGCCTTGTTTGTATAAATCAAACTGCTCCAACTTTGATTCATGGTTAATTGGATGCAGGTACTTCACAAACCTACCAATTGAAGTTGGAATGGTGCCCTTATCCATAACAATTTTAAAGTTGCAAATTCTCAAAATTCAGGATTTAAATTTTGTGAATTTGCCTAATTTGCACAAATTTGAAAGCTACAACTTTGGTTCATATTTCATTGGATGCACGTATGTTAACAACCTATCAATTGAAGTTGGAATGACACCTCTGTTATAGTTTTGAAGTTATTCGAGATTTAAATTTTGTATATTATCCTCCTTTGCATAGATTTAAATTTTACAACTGTTGGTTGTGGATCATTGCATGCGGTTAAAGCACAAACATATGAATCAAAGTTGGAATTGAACCTCTACCTTCAATAGTTTTGAAGATATTCGATATTCAAACTTTTCAAGTGCCCCTAATTTGCGTAAATTTAAATTTTATAGCTTTGGTTTGTGGTCCATTGGATATATCAAACCTACGAATTAAAATTGGAATTGTACCTGTACCTTTGATAAAAATCTAAAATTTTGAATTGCCCTAATTTGCGTAATTTTCGACATGCTATTTGAAACCAGAGGATTCATTTTACTACTAGATCAATAACCATGCCAAGTTTGGCACTATTCGCAACGACAGTGTAAGAAATTTTATGCACTTAATATTTAGATATACAGTTTTGTACAAGTTCATATATGGGTACCTTGTGTCTTACGTAATGCCTTTGTTCACATTAAAGGAATGTTCCACATGTAAAGAGATCTTCTCTAGTAGGGGAGCCTGGTAAATTCATACAGGAACCGCACAGTTGAGATGCGATCTGCTTGTAAAACCTAAGAGCGGCTCGGTGCGCGTAATGAGTCAATTTGATTCAGCTGCTTCATATTTTTGCAGTGCCGCGTTCCCGTCAGATTCGTCTTGTAACAATGAAAATTTTATTAAGAAGTTAACCCCTTTTTTATGGGGCGTCGCAAACCGGGGTAAGTCTGCGGTCATTCGTAACTGCATATGGTCAAAGTGCTCAGCATTGAAATTGTAATAAGTCATACACACAGTAAACCATTCATAGACATTGTCGAAAGGAAAATCAACCAGAAATTGCACTCATAAACTAAGTCTCTGTTGGCCGTTGTCTTAAGTTTCTTTCGATAGCTTTTATACAAACACACGCTTAACTTTCTTATATTTTATTCAGCCATTGAGTAAAATTGAAACTTGTTTATATATATATATATATATATATATATATATATATATATATATATATATATATATATATATATATATATGTATATATATATACATGCATACACACACACACACACACATATATATATATATATATATATATATATATATATATATATATATATATATATATATATATCAAATGAAAAATTAAACCAATGATACATTTTTTATTGATAAAAAGTAACGTATGCGGGTTATTTGGTTTAAGGAAACGCATTGTTGGGGTAAGTAATTCTTGTTCACAATGTGTCTCATAAATCATTTCTTAAGTCTGCTGTTGGTAGCCAGTTGTGTGCTATCAACTTATCGTCATAATTTCTTATTTGACATGTATGCTCATGCACATTGTAAATTTCATGATGTCATCCAGAGTATACGTTGTTCTTTCTTTTTATTTTCTCAAGAAACTGTGGAATTTTTTACACACGCTGAATGATAAGTTTTGTTGTTGGGTGGTAGAGCGAGAGAGAGGTTTGTGTGTTTATATGATGGAACCATTACAATATTGGCTACCCACATGTCAATAATATGCGAAACGAACGTGAAACAGATTCTGGCCAAATCATATGTTTGCATTCACAAACACGTGACCCGCTACACTACAACAGGACTCGTTCGGATCGCATTCGTCATAAAATCTTAACACCCCCCCCCCCCCCCCGTCTCTGTCCGAGTGTGACAATTCCGAGACGATTCAATATGAAAAAAATCCTAATGAGCGTAATATAAAATGCTACAACTTTCGTCCACAATTCATTGAATGCGCAATTGCCACCGATGTGCATACACGGTGTTGTTTTTGCCATACTGAAACACTTGCAAAATATGAATAAAAATGTCTCGCACCCAAAAGTAATGCGGCGTGCGTGAGTTAGCTGTAGTACCGTGGAAGAAATAGCCTCTGATGGCGCAGATTCGTTGAAACGTACACAGTAATGTCGTCTGTTCGGAACCAGACAGAAGCAACGGACTGCTACGTCTACCAATACACCAAATTAAAACAAATTATTGAGCCCAAGGCAATTGTACTAATTTGTGGCATCGGATGTTTCACTGAATTTGAAAAAAATATACATTAATACAGTATTTTCGTTGAGATATATGTGTTTTACGAAATTCTCTTCCTCGCCGAAACATTATATATTTTGTTTTATTTTCTGTTGTTATTTTTTCTAAAGCATGTAATCATTTTGCTACTGTTAAACCCAAGAATGTTATACTTCCTACAAATCATGATATACATGCTTATGATTTTAGTATGGCGTGATGGTGTATTATGCAAACTTTTAAAATTTTATATCAGTGGAAAGTGTTACGATGTTATCAGATATGTATGTATATTGGGGCTTCGACACAACTGAAAATAAAAGATGGATTATCAGACAATATTCCTTTAAATAACGGTTTAAGACAAGGATGCACCTTGAGTCCCACACTCTTTAATATGTTTATTACTGACCTTCCTGATACTTTTGACACTCAATGTAGTCCCATTAAACTATATAATAAATCTCTTAACTGTCTCTTATATGCAGATGATTTAACATTACTGTCTGAAAGTGAATCTGGATTACAACATGGTCTCCACAAATTAAATACTGTATAGAGTGGAATATGACTATTAATGTTCAAAAATCTGAAATTAGGATCTTTGATAAGTCTGGCCGAAAATAAAATACAATTTTAGCATGGGAAATAATAAGCTAGAAGTAACTAAAACATATTGTTCTTAAGGAATTGAAATTAAATCCGATTGTTCATTTATAAATGCTATCAAGATGCTCAACAGCAAAGCTCACAAGGCTATCGGTAGACTTTAAAAAAATACAAATATAAGTATTAATATACTATAACGTTTATTTCAAACTTTGATATCTCCAATCGTTCAGTATGCTTGTGAAATGTGGGCACGCTATATGATATCACATATTAAATGTCTTGGAAACAACGGGATTGATGAGTATCTAAAATATCCATTTGAGAAGTTCCACTTAAGCTTCCTACGTTTCTGTCTTGGGGTATATGAAAAGTCATCAAATAAAACAGTACTTAGTGAATTGGGAGAATATCCAATAGTGTTAAAATATTCAGTCTAATGTGTAAAATTGGTTAAGAATAGATCATATGAAACCAGATTCCTTACTTTATGATACCTTTCTTTGTAATGCTGAAAATATACACACTAACAAATTTCATTGGTTAACGAGTATTCGGGACACATTATGTACTTTTGGTTGTCAAACAATATGGGAAAATATCGGACTATAAGCAAACTACTTTCCAACGTTAAAATTCAAGAACTCAGACTCCGATAAATGACTTCGAACATATACCAAATTCAAAACTCATTTCAAAATGGAGGACTATTTACTTCATATAAAAGATCGAACTTTAAGAAAAAAAATATTACGCTATTCAGAATAAGCGCACATAAGTTGAAAATGGAAACAGGAAGACACAGAAGACCTCAGAAAACACCTTTGGCTGACAGAGTTTGTGAAGGTTGTAGTATTTTAGAAGACGAAACGGATGTGCACTTTACTGTTCTAAATTTAACTGTTGGAGATAAATATTCTTTAAAGACTTGTCGGACATTTTCCCGATATTTTCAACTTTAAATAAATTCAATTTCATCATGGACCTTAATGATCATGATAAAATAAAATTATTAGTATTTTTTTTCTCTGAAGTCATAAGGAACAGGGGATCATTCTACAGCAATTATAAATTGTTATATCAGGATATTTGATGAACGGAGCGTTCGTTTAATTGATTCATAAACTGCCTTTTTTCTTCTCTCTCGCGGACATTGTAATGTGTTGGACGTGCATTGAGTTATGTTGTATTTGTACATGTATATGTGTGTAATATGTGTATTTTTGCAAAATGTCAATATTGATGTTGATGTAGCAAAATAAAGTTCATTTTATTCCATTTCATGCAGTTATTACTGATGTCGTGAATTTATGTATTGGTAAATTTTAAAGGTTGTCATCACCAAACTTTTTTCTTTTGTTTTTGTTTGTTTGCTTCTTCGTTTTTTGTTTGTTTGTTTGCTTGTTTTGTTCTTGTTGGTTTTTTTATGGGGGGAGGGGTGTTTTGTTATTGTTGTTTTGCTTGTTTGTTTTCGTTTTTTTTACTGTGATACCACTTGTTTTACTTTCACAATGTGAATATAATACCTTTGCCAGAAAATTCCTTTTTTTTTCACTGTGCCAAACGGATGATCACGATCTCGGACTCTCTATTCTATTAAAGATTAAGCAGGGTTAATAAGGAGTTAATTTTTTTACCTCGATTCCCTTCTATAGCATAAATAAAACTGACTGACCTGATGCAGTAATGCACCCAATTATCAGCAGAGAGAGAGAAAGGATGAAAGTTGGCAGATGTGTCTTACTATGTTTTGCATTCAAAACCGATTGACTCGCCAAGCAAACTTTTACATATGGATTAAAAACAAAACAACTAGAAAAGAAGATTTGCTTCAAAGCAAATCTGTCTATGTGCCTTCAAAAGTTGTAAATATTAAATGGTACAACTTTTGTGCTTTGATACTTCACATTCCATTAAGCTTATGGCTGGATGAAAATTTCCAAGTTCAAATGACCTTGACCTTTGACCTTAACAGGTCACATGTAAATTGCAAAAATGTACAGTGTTACAATACCCACAATTTAAGTCCAGCATGATTAGAATTGGATGGAAATTGGCCGAGTTATGGCTGGGTGAAACTTTCAAAGGTCCAGATGACATTGACCTTTGACCTTTAGGGGTCACATGTAATTTTTAAAATGTGCAGTGTTGCAACAGCTACAATTTGAGCCAAATATTATCAAAACTTGATAAAAATTGGCCTTTGACCTTGACATGACCTTTGACCTTGACATGACTTTGACATTTGAGATGACCTTTGCCTTGCTATGATCGAATTCCTATGCACTTGGAACTATATCTAGCATAGTATATAAGATATTGAAGATTTAAAACTTTAATTAGCCCTCATTTGCATAATTTTGAAAAGTATGACCTCTCATTATGAAAAGGCGAGACTTAAAAAATGTGCAGTGTTACAACAGCTACAATTTGAGTCCAACATCGTCAAAATTCGATAAAAATTGACCAAGTTATGTCTAGAAGAAAGCCACCACTGAAAGTGGCCTTTGACCTTGAAATACCTTTGACCTTGAGATGATCTCTACCTGAAGTGGTTCTCGACCTTTAAAATGACATTTTGGCTTTAAAATAACATTTTGACCTTGATATGACCTTTGATCTCGACATGTCCTTTGACCTTGACATGACCTTGACATTTTCCTTGCTATGATCGAACTCCAATACACTCGGAACTACATCTACGATGGTATATATATATTGAAGATTTAAAACTTTAATTAGCCCTCATTTGCATAATTTTGAAAAGCATGACCTCTCATTCTAAAAAGCCAAGACTTCATCTATAGAAGTATAATTGTGCCAAGTTTGGAGTTTCTACGTATAATTCTTTTCAAATGAAATGTCGGACAAATTTGCCTGTAAAGAAAGAAAGAAAGAAAAAAAGAAAGAAAGAATTCCTAGAAAAACAATATGTCTGTGTTGGCACACAGACATGAAAACAACAAAGCGGCATGCACATTGGAGTTGGTTTCCAATGCTGAATACCAGGTCAGCAGTGACCCACTTTTCGGGTGGCTTTGATGACATCATATCAATGAATGCCATGCCTGCATTTTCAACGGACCAAAGGCAACAGCTTCGGTTAATGATTCCCAATAACATGCAACACACTTGTTACAAACACCTTGATATATAAGAACTATAGATCAAGCGATATATTAATAGGTTAGCCACTTGCTCCAGACTCTCACCCAAAGCTGTTTATCTTTTTCCATTCTGCTCTTCCTATATCTTGTCAAAACAATGGTAGTCAACAATTTTTCGTTGTAAACACGCAGATTAACTGAAAGCAAATCTTTATGCTCTAGTCTGACACTGTTAGAGCATCTATCTATCATGTTTTACACGAACATACGAATAAATCATTTTCTTGCACTATATATTCTACATTACACTTTGTTTGTCACGTGCATAACAAGCAAGGTCGATATTAATATCATAGTTCCACTGTCACATTTTGATCAACGCCATCACGGATGAAATTCAATATGTCTTTGGTGTCCGTGGTGACAAGGCACCGCTTGAGCAGACAGAGTCTATTCAGTAGTCTGGGACATAGTCTGGTTACGGATCTACTTGGCATGTATTTATTACTGAAAATCCCCAAATATAGCCTCGTGTATGTGTGTGGAATTGGTATCATATAGCATTCAAGTATGTGCATAAACGCTACACCGGAGAAGCAGCTCTTAAAGAACATGTAAAATGACGTAATAGCTGAAGAAATGCAAACTAAAGTTTTGCCTTAAAACCAAATTTATGTTAGTCCAATTAGGGCTTCTATATTTCATTGAAAAATGCAATTTTCCTATATGTCAGGCCACTTCTCATCATCAGACAAGTTATTGGTAATAATTTATCATGGAACGTGTACATCTATAGGGGATATGGCTTTCAGCAACATTTGCACAGCAAACATCTACACTGACATATACTGGAAATGGATCGAATATATTTTATGCCGTTTCCCATAAAATTTTGAGGGTTCATCTCAGCTGCCGCAAACCAGCATCATCAAAGCTCGGTTCGCTACATTCTTCTACGAACCAGATATTCCGTATTGCGGAAAACACCTTTCAATTGATGCAGACGCGACCAAAAACCAAAGAGTCTAGAACGAGGCACTCCAGACTCCTTCCAAGAAAGTAGCAACAACAGGACAAAGCGAGTTAAGAAACCTGCTACCCATACTTTTTATGGTTTCTACCATCTGGACCAATGCCTCGATTAGGCTAACTTGGGCGGGGCTGTAAAATGCCTAAATACTTTTTTGCTTCAATGTTTTGTGCAGGTCTAACTCCTTTAGTACCATATACATACATACATATATATATATATATATATATATATATATATATATATATATATATATATATATATATATACATATATATATACACACACATATATACATATATATATGTATATATATATATATATATATATATATATATATATATATATATATATATATATATATATATATATATATATATGAGAGACGAGTAAAGAAAATCGTTATATAAAAGAGAGACATTCAGATTTTTTCGTGGTGATGATTTCCCATGTAGGAGTGGGACTGTCATGACCTATCCATCGATTTAACTGGCGATATGTTGCTTCTTATTTCCCAATCCACAAATATTTAAACGCATCACGCCTTTTTAGAGAGACACGTAAGAGTTGTTTAGTTGTCTTGGTCATTAAGTCAGTCATAAACTAAAAGTGCTTGTTTAACACTCAATACAGTAAAAGCAACGGACAACCAATAAGGTCTGAGGTTCACAGGATTGTTCCTCATAAATCAAGAAATCTGGTTGACTTCACTGGTATCCAAGAGTTTTTTGGGGGGTTTTTAGGGGGGGGGTTGTTTGTTTGTTTGTTTGTTTTTTGTTTGTTGTTGGTTTTTTTGTGTTGTTTTTTGGGTTTTTTGTTGTTTTTTTGTTGTTTTTCGTTTTTTTGTTTTGTTTTTTAGATGGGTGTGTGCTGCCAAATGAATCAAAATGCTGACGATAAAGGGCGTTTAAAGGTCTCTGATCTGGTGAAGTAGGTGGTCCGATAGTCTACATTCTGCATGTTTATGTACAGGTCTGTATAAGGGAGCTATACGACTCTCAGTGCAAATAAAGGAGTTGTTCAAATCTGTAAACAAATAAAGACGGGAAACAGGTTCATATGTTCTACTACAGACTGTAGCGGGGTCCACCAACGGTACAGGGGTCAACATACAAATAAAGGATAAAAACACAGG
>OZ026612.1:50920807-50943807 GCA_964020975.1 Hermodice carunculata
AAGGTGTGTATACTACTAGAGACGGTATACAAGTCTATACACTAATGATGGTCCTCTGCAGATGTACATTCTAATAAAGATGGCACCAGAGTCTACATGTCAACAGAGGGTGTTTGGAGGTCTTGATCTGATTGTTGTTTAGTTTTTAGCCACCTGATTGGTGAACAAGCATTTGAGAATATTTGTATTTCATGTTAGCTAAGGCATGGATCTACATACTAATAAAGGATATATACATGTGTGTATACGCATAAGGGCGGTATACAAGTGTGTATAAAATAGCAAGGGAACTTGACTTTACTTGTGTCGTGAAGTGCATATGTCGGATACCTGAGTTCCGTTATAATGAAGTTTCACCTTATTCAGGATTGCATAGTAATAAAGACGGTGTACCGTCGAGTAGTTGAAGTCAAAATTATATATTAGTCGATCATATCTGTACTTTGTACTTTGTGTATATACTTCAGGGTTTTATTGCTGTAAGCCGATTTGAGGTAATTTTATTATGGTTTTAACTTGATTGTGGAGCTTCGTAAAATAACAAGGATTGTTAAGTGATGGTTATATCGGACATTTTGCCTTACTTAGGCACCATAGGTATCGTTCAGCTGCTCTAAGATTAACACATGGTTTTAGGTCGTTTTATCAGGAGTGATGATCTGACGTCACGAGAGACCGGGGAACAACAAATTGGGTCAATTACGTCACGAAAGAAAAGAGAACAGCAAATTGGGTCAATATCAGATTACCACAATTAAAATGATGTGCTTGTAGGATCATAATATGTTTTGTTAATGATACGGTTCAATAGATATTCATAATTTTCATAAAAGGAGAAACGTCAATTTTCGGAAAAGACAACGTAATGTTGCTTTCGTATGTGTATTCAAACGGTTACGAACAGCACTTTCATAATGACATTTCATGTCTATATATATTTTACTCACATCATCAGTTTCAGCGGATATCGACACTTTCGCCACACACTACTAGCATGCTAAGAATGTATAACGTGTTTATCACTAAAATAAACAGTCCTTGCCATTTAATATAAATAACAAAAAGCACCAACGAAACAAATAATACCAACATGTGGTTGTCTCTTGACAACACATAGAGGCATCAATATGCTGGAATATATATAAGACCCACACACTTATCTTCGAAATGTAAGACTTATTTCAGTGGAAGTGGAGAAACATTAATCTATCTGTCTACTTTTAGTGCATACAGGGTAACTAGGAGCGCTGGATACTTTAATCCTTCACTTTATGTTTTCTGAGATGTCCCCTCGTGTACCCACACTCATTCGGAAGTATACCGCTGACCGGTGTGTGCATAACCTGCTACGCAAAGGCAGTCAAATTGCAATAAAACAATCACTGGCAAATTGTTACAAGAAATCCCTTTTTTATTTGACGAAGAATGACGGTCTGCAAATGGTCGATTTCGGTTAGAATAACATCCAATAAAGCCTACCTCGAATATAAATGACTGACATTCAATCCCGGACCGGTCATAATTTAAATATGCTTAAAAGCTTAGCAAATATTGACTTGTAGGAAGCCATGTCAAATACATGTAAGTTGAAATAGCAATGTCAGATTTATCATACCCACTTCCAAGAAAAGTGCAACAAAATATGTTAACATTGTTACAAAAACCGATATTTATTGACAGTTTAAATCAAACATTTCGTCAAGCTAATTTGCGAGAACAATAGGTTTAGGGAAATTAGGTGGGCATGTGTGCACGATGCATATACGTCAGTACGTGGTGCTGTATCTGGTGAGGATCGATGTACAGGAAGGAAACATTTCATCCTCAATCTCAGGCATTGTCATTGTCCGTTGGTTGTCAGCTCATGTCAGCTACGCTTCAAGTGGCGCAGATTCTGTGACGGTGCCGGACATCGCTTTCACAACTTGATGACTTGATTGGTCACATCCGCCACGAAATATCAAGACGCCTAGTTTCCAAGCAAATTGTGCTGAATGTACTCCAGGGAACCGAGAGAAAAAAATCTGAAAACACTTGAAAAATTGCAATGAAAAATACACTCATTTTATTAAACGTGCCTTTGCAAATTTTCAAAGTGTATGCAATGCTTTTCGTGTGCATACAGTAAAAAAATAATCAATCGGTCGATTTACGCAGGCAATAATGTCCCTAACATAAAATTTTATGTAGTACACGATGCAGATTTTGCGTCAATATCCATACAACTGCGTGATACAAGCCAAGTAACTATTTATTAAAGTGGCCCTTCTTAAGGACAAGCAGTATACTAAAAGCATTTTTTTCTCTTTTGGTAACTTATGCCTAACAAAGTTCACATACTGGACAGTACGTATTAACGCAACCAGATTTGGGTAACTTTGTTCATTTCGAGATTTCGATACACATATATGTTGTTGGTCATATGAAAAACTTGCAAGTCCTTGCCCCAAAAATGTCTGAAGAAATGTACAAAATGCTTTAAATGTTAACAGGTAGTCAATGGACCGTGTTAACCTTTAGATCTTGATTACAGACAATGAATACTAGTATTTGCACCAAAACAGCCATGTCACATGGAGATGTATGTCTAAAGATAACTTTCTAATTTTAATCCAATAAAAATTAATTTACCGAATAAATACTTCATGGCCAAAAACAAATCAGGATTTTCCCAAGAAATGATCACTTTTTTCACATATGTATCAAACCTGAAAAGTGCTATAAATTTTACTATGAAAAGATGACAGTTTCCTATTTTGTGTCCCCTTTATAAAGATAACAGATACTTTTAATGACAAATGTCTGATACGTTTTTGTGGATATATTTTGAGTTTCCCCTTTATTGCACAAAGCTTCTGGAAAGTCTTGGCCTCAGTTGTGAATATAGGTTAATTATATTAGGAATATATTTGTCAGTGATATTTGGTCGGTAAGTTCAGTCATTTTCGCAGTGTTAGATTTTACCATTAACTGTACTTTTTCAGAGGACATGATAAAAAAGATTTCTAAATTCACTCTAATTTCACGTTAGCTTATTATTAAATTAACTTGCTACAAGCATGTGAAATCACAGATTCGTGTGCACATGTGACAATATATCTCTTCAAAAGTATGATCTATCTATCTATCTATCTATCTATCTATCTATCTATCTATCTATCTATCTATCTATCTATCTATCTATCTATCTATCTATCTGTCTGTCTGTCTGTCTGTCTGTCTGTCTGTCTGTCTGTCTGTCAGTCTGTCCCTCTATCTATTATCTGTCTGTCTGTCTGTCTATTTAGCGATCGATAGACTGACTGACTGGTCGACTGACCGACCTATCGGTCTGTCTATCTATCTACCTATCTATTTCGACAGAAATGACGTGTACCTATTTCTTTTTAAGTGTATCTCCTGTCCTTTTAACATGCTACCGGCAGACGTTTTTAATACAAAGGCTTTTTTTTTCCTTTTCCTTTTCATGTATGTGCATGAACTTCGCTCTCTGTTGTTTTATTTCCTAATAATAATGATGACGATAATAGTAATAGTAATAGCAACAGCAATAAATATTGATAATTGGCTTCTGGGCCGTCCTTCCCCGCCAAATAAGGGAGAATGCTTCAGTTAGTCGTGGGTATTCCGTATCCCTGAGTCATTCCACCGTTATGTTGTGACACTTTGCTCATATATACACCGGTCGTTGTCTTCTTACACCAAAGTTAATCCCGAATAAGTCCAACTGTGTCATCAGAAAAGACAACACTGTTAGATTACATGTATCATTCTTAGATGGCACAGTCATGCTTTTCAGACCAGAGTGCCCGTTGCGCTCACCTTAGTCCTACTCACATCACAAAACACGTTTGCCTTATCGGGACACAAGAAAAAGACAGAGTCTAAATACTGTAGTTTATGTAGAGCTGACTATAGTACGTGCTGCCATAAATCACACACTAAGCGATCCATTTGTGCCGTCTTCTATCGACCACAGTTTGCATCAGTTTGATTTCAACTCAGGTATGGAGGACTACGGAGTCAAGTGATTTTAAAATGGCGATCAGTTGAAGCTTTATTTTAGGTCTCTTTTTCGAATTGTTCAGTTTCTGTAATGAGTTTCGGACAATAACTTTTAAACCACATATCTTTGTAAAAAAAAATTCATGTTCACATTTATATCTAGCAACGTGTGTGCGTACTTTTATTTTCTTATGATGACAGATGCTTTTAGAGGAACGACTGTTTTAAACTGTAGGTTAACGCAAATTTAATTTTCAAAAAAAAAAAAAAAATGGGGATACAATTGTCATAATTGATAAGTAAAGCAAAACCGGAGAATATTTACAAGTCTTTCATTTGACGTGAAGATGAACTACCTGGCAGCATTTACATGTGCAGGAGTTACTTTCAATTAAAATTTCACAAAAAATAAAATGTTATCATAATTAGTTATATCTATCAAGATATTGCATAAACAAAATCACCTACTTTCCTCACGTTCTTCCCTTTCATAAAATATATGATTTATGAGTGGTTTATAAGTGCTGTCCAAGACCCGTGGTAGAAGAATGTGGAGATTAAAAATAACACCTTTTATTGGTCTTCACTTCGTCGTAACGTTAAGTCTAGTGTGACTTATTAATGAGTTGACTACAAGGCTGATATGAAATTTCTATCATATCAAAAAGCTTCTCCACTATGCGACACCAATATGAATATTTTGATGTAAAAAGTTAAACAAATATGATTATTTGACACAGAAAAGTTTAAACTCGACCACATAAGTAAAAATAATGGCAAATTTGATCTTCTAACACAGTTATGTTTTGCCCGATAGAGAGTTCGTCAGTGGAAAAGGGGAGTCTCTCTGTCTCTCTGTCTCTCTCTCTCTCTCTCTCTCTCTCTCTCTCTCTCTCTCTCTCTCTCTCTCTCTCTCTCTCTCGCTCTCACTCTCTCTCTCTCTCTCTCTTCTCTCGAATAATTCCATTGGCTTTTCACGCAGAACAGTAAACATTAATAAACATATTATCAATCCTTGATTGATGATTTTATTTTAGTAAGTTACACAAAATATGCCAGCCCTTGATAAACATTGTGGCAGCATGTTAGTTTCCATCCATTAAACGAAAGTCGTGGCTTCAGTCGAAATTGGCAAGCATATATGTTTTACCCTCCCGGATCTGACAGAGAAAGACCTGGAAAACACATGGACTTTGGATCCTCGTTTCCAGGTAACCTGTAAGAGATTTAAAGGCGTATCAATTGTTCTGCACATGTATATATCTAATCAATGTTGTGTGAGGTTCATAAGCGCTTGACATAATTAAACTGCTGCCAAAACCAGTATTTAGAGACGCAAAAACAGTGATAACGAACATCAGTATTTCTAAAAGCGTATCGACATTTTCAGGCACCTGCATGCACAATGAAACATGTTCCACAACTGCACCTATACCATGGTACACAGCTTCCGAAGTGTAATAAACTAACGACCTAAATCGTTTACCCTCCTATTCTCCAGTGTGATGCTTTATGGCCGACAACGAAGCTGTTTCATGGGAGTGCAATGAATAAATCCGTATCAAAGTAACAGTCAGTCACGTCACATTTTCATTTTGAACCTGACGACGTTGAAACTATGTTAAATTCACATGCATCACTCGGATGTTGAATCATGTTTCAGTTTAGTTACAATCTGCATAAATAATAGTACACTTTTAAGTCAATCTGTAAATTGCAACTTTCCTCACGGCTGTTTGAAATATACATTAACAATAACAATAAATGTACCCAACCGTCCCTTTACGTTTTTTTATTTATTTTCTATTTCTTAATCTTTACATGAGGACTGTGGAAGTAATGTACACGGCTTAGCGCGCACGCTGAGATTAAATAATTGTTAGCATTGATGGTGGTGATGGATTTATGTGTGTGCGTGTGCGTGCGCGTGTGCATACGGTAAAACACGAACCTCCATCATTTTGGACTTAAATATCATAATAGTCAAACCAGAACAGGAATGTAATTTTGGAGTGATTAAATGAACAGTACCGGTAACATTTCACTTCCGAGACCCACTTTTGTGCAGTCTCAATCCAGCCCTTTTTAGGAACCATCAACATGTCAAAAATCGAAAAATCACCAAAGTGTGATCCTATAGCCAAACTCAGCACAGAACCCCCTCCCCCTCCCCTCCCCATCCCCACCGAGATCGGAGATCCGGTCATTGGCTTCGGAAAAAACTACATGCATGTATACATGCATGTTTACATGTATTAACACTCATATGTATATAATTGTCAACCAAATGTTTTCTGTTTTTGATCATGAAAAGATTAAAAAATAAATAGATAAAATTAAACGAGAGGACTCTATATGAACAGCCTGTGTTCAGCTGAATGAAAAATAACGAAAGCTTAGAGCTCGATGCTCCGAAATTTAAAGTGCATCTGCTGTACGATTGAAGGCGAAGTTACACGCATACACTTGTGCACTAGTATAACAATACCAGTCACGTTAACATATATTATGTCTACTTACATATCTTCAAAAAATTGTTAAAAATAAGAAAATGTTAGTAGAGCCGGTAAATATACATGTGTGGTGGAGATTGAGTCAAGCTACATGGATCCATCATCACCAAGATATAAGCCAATATGTCAAATTTGCTACTGTTCCCATAGTTATACAATACTAACACATCCATATAAGTCCCATTACCAATAATTTGCCATTCCAAAAATTCATTAAAATTCAGAAAATGCCAGCAGCATCATGTTGTGAAGAGTTTTGTGGAGATCAAGTCAAGGTACATTCCCACCAAGTTTAAAGAGAATCAAGCATACGGTTTGGGAGCAAAATAAAAAATACCGAAAACACAAAAACTTACTGAAAAGTTTGTTTAAGATTTCGTTTAAAACATCTTAAAAACACAAATCGTTGAAGCATGACCATTTGAAAAAAATGATAGAGATTTACCCAAAGTACATCTCCACTAAGTTTGAAATGAATCTGCCTGACAGTTTGAGGGAAATTGAAAATGTGAATTACCATTGCAATTCTGATTGACTAACATGCAATCAATAGGAATGTATGAATCAACCGATAACTACCCGAATTTAAAAAACAAACAAACAAAAAAGCAAAAACAAAAAACAAAAAAAGAAACACAAAAAAACCCAAAAAAAACAACAACAAAAATAAACCCCAACAACAACAACAACAACAACAACAACAACAACAAAAACAAATAAAAAACAAACAAACAAACATTGAAAATCGGGTGACAAAAACAACAACACCCAGTATATACTTTTGTTTGACTCTTCCACAAGGTCCTAGATTTCAAACTTACTTGAGTGTGGGTTTTGGAGAAGTTGATGACAACAAAAACAAACAAAAACATTAAAATAGTACAAAAGGCAGCACCACCTTTTCACCATGAAAATAAGGTCTGGGGATGCCCAGAAGTGCCCCCACGTAATTCATAAGCAATTGGCTAAAGAGTGTCAGAGCAGAGCCAAAAATGAACCAAAATTCATAAAGTTAAAAACATAATCTAGAAAAATTTGATTGAAAATTCTAAAGCTTGCTCATTTTGTATTCATTTACCTCTTGGAACAAGAAGTTTCATTGGACTGTACAAGAGATACAAACAATTGAGCTGTGTCACAAACATGTAAACTGTAGTAGGAATGACATCTCTATCTGTAATAATTTTGCAATGATTTAAGATTTATTTTTATCTACTTGTTTAATTTACATGAATCAAACTGCTACAACTTGGATTCATGGTTCATTGTATGAAGCTATCTCACAAACCTATCAATTGGAGTCAGAATGGCACCGCTATCCATAAAAGTTTTGACGTAATTCTACATTTAAATTTTGTGATTCGTCTAATTTGCATAAATACCAATGCTATAACTTTGGTTCTCTTTTATTGGATGCAGCTATATCACCAACCTATCAACTGAAATTTTCAACATGCTGGCGATTCCAAAACAGATTAACTGCTAGGTCAATCATCACGCCAAGTTAAGTACTTTTCGGAACAATAGAGTCCGAGAAAAAAACTGAGGACAAAATGAATGAATGAATGAATGAATCAATCAATCAATGAACGCACGAACGAACGACCGAACGAACGAACGTACCAACGAACAAACTAATGAACAAAAAAATTAATAAATAAAGTCTGTGTTGGCACACTGTGACACAGACGTAATAACGAGTTACAATTTGCACAAATAGTCTTGAGGTCAAGGTAGAATTAACGAAATTCAATACAGAGTAAGTTGAAAATGACTGATCACGGACGACGGGCGGACGCCAACGAACACACAACAATCTTATTAACGGGTGGCAAAACAGGTAATTCCCCCATATCCACCGGTAGCAGGTGAAGCGGGGGGGGGGGGGGGGACGAAACCTGCTTCATTCATGGGTTGCAAGTGTGACGCAAGATGCAGTTGCAATGTAAATTCCTACGAGCTAGCAAGGTCAAGGTTACTGCGAAAGTACATGTAGATAAGAATTTAGTTTTCTTGAGGTAACATAAACATATCTGAACGATCAATTAAGTGAAGAGCTTGTTATTACATCTCTTGAAGGTTGATGAACATATGAAAGAGTGAGAGAGAAAGAAAGAAAGAAAGAAAGAAAGAAAGAAAGAAAGAAAGAAAGAAAGAAAGAAAGAAAGAAAGAAAGAAAGAAAGAAAGAAAGAAAGAAAGACAGATAGCCCTCAGCGCCCTCTGTCCACGGCAGTTTCGCTTCCAGCAAATTTTGAAATTTAGAAATTACTGCCTGCTGACTTTGATTTTACCTTTCAATGTCATTCGAGGTCAAATGTGATCCCAAATGGGTGCACATGTGTCATTTCCTGTTCATGTTTGATGACAACAATGGTCACAACATTCGTCGTTTTTAGATATAAGCCAATATCATGCCCTTGGCCTTGATCTGACCTATCAATGTCACTCAATGTCAAATGTGTCATTTCCTATTCATGTTTCGGTAACCATGGTCCCAAGATGCACCTTCTTTGAAGATATAAGTCAATATATGCCGTGACTTCGGCTTGATCTTCCCAGGTCCTCAAGGTCACGCAACAGCCCCAAATGAAAGCACGAATTTCACTAATAATTTGTTTTTATTAGCCCCGTAATCATGGTATTGGAAGACCCCTGTCAAAAGTTAGGCCCATTGTACAAAGTCATAAACAAAAACTGGGGGTTTTGAAAACAGAACTGGGTGAATTGAAATCATGGTTGACTCAGAAACTGGCTTCATTACTGCCCTTGCATTTCACCTTTCCGTGCAAACTATGTATATTTTCCATATGCTGATTTGGTGGAACTTCCAAGATCACTCAAACCACATATAAGGTTAGTTGCCATATATTCTGCAATTTTGTTCAATGTAGTTCTCTTGGTTTGAGGAAATGCAGCAAAGAGCGTCAGCAGCGATTCGGGGCTGTTACGATAATTCGATCAAATGCAAAAGAAAACTGTAAAACGCACGCTCTTTCTGTCCCCAGAGTGTACCAGATTCGGGTCAAAATCTCCAATTACTGCATCATTTCAGATACATTACCTTGCACCTCAACAGTTGGGTTTATTTCTACCCATTGAAAATACTTGTATACGGGTATGGGCTTTAATGTTGAGTCTCCTATCTTTCAACGAGTTTTTAACACAGATGTTGTAAAGACTGCATTTTACAAAAACGTATTAAGATTTTCATCTCTGCCAAATTATTACTTTTTTAAATTATTTTTTAACACAGACGTGAAATATTGTATCTGGTTCTTTACTAAAAGTAATTTCGGACAAAATCAACCCTTACCTCCGAGATGGCTTACCTCATTGTCTCCGTTTGCAGGAATAAAGTTAAAATGGGCATCCCGCCCAGTGATTGTAAAATTGCTTGGTTCGTTTTGAGGTTAATGAGAAATCACAGATCTGCCACATAATTCTATGACATCATCACATAAGCACTAAAGATAAAAAAATTTGTTCATCTGCCCAAAAAGTTACATTTTACTGCAAACAATTTTCATTGCGACACATATACACTTATCTCCAGTCTCGCACCAGATCCAGCTAACCGTAAACACTTACAATGCCTGAACTAAAAATACTCAATTGCCCAGTCTAGACTATATCTTTCAGAACACAGAGATCTGTTTTAATCGTCTGAAAAGATGCCTGCATAAAATCTCAAGCTCCTCTCTAATAATAGTTTTAAGAGGCAAAACTATGCAACTTGACTTATTATAGTGCATATGCAAGGCACGCCTTTTGAGTTTGATCAGCGGATTTTTGTGCTATTTATGCAATGTGGTTGCAACAAGTTTGACTTTTATGATAAGTTTGTGCAGCAAGTTGAAGGATTACCTTTGCATCATATCCATTTGTAATAAAAATTTGTGAAAAAAAAATTAATTCAAACAATGTGCTGTTTAGATTTAAATAGCACGTCCCTGCTCAGGGTTAGGTACATCTTCTACAAAATCTCAAATAAACAAATCATAGGCCTAGCTCATATTTACACCCATAAAGTATACATTTCTGAAAAGTAAACTTGCCGCGGGATCAAATGACACCACTGTCAATTACGTACTTCGATATGTGTTTATAAAGCAATTATGCAAAGATGGAATTTTTTTTTTCGATAATGTTGATTCAACTTTTTCATTTATGGTACTACATACAAAAATTCTTTGAGAAAATAATGTTCTTACACCTACCATCAAAAGCGTGTTTTGTTTTTCCAGCGTTTTGCGTCGTTAACGAGCTGTGCGTGGCGGTCTGAAGTTGAAGTGATGACACTCCGTTTATACATCAAAGGATTTCAACTTTTCTCAAGTACTGTGAAACAACCAGGCCTCAAACAAAAAAAATCTGAGACCCGCTTTTTTAGTTCAACTCGTTGGGATGACATTGGCGAAAACTAGAAGTTTTTTTCAAGCAAAACTGTGGAAGATGAAAACGAAATAGTTTGGGATGTTGCTATGAAAACGATCGTTTGAAAAATGAGTTCAAAGCTGAAGTCGCCTCTGAAGGGGTTACAGGCACTTATTCGCGGTTTTTCCCGTTTGACAACTCTATAATCCGTAAGCATTGTTTATTTTTTTACCACTCTGAGATCGTTGATTAATCATACTTGAAAAAGTACGCAATCTATGAAGTTTTTGTTCTGAAAATTCCGAGTTCTGTATCACTCAGCATGTGCTGTCGCAGCCGTGGTTTCATAACTGGCCCGCTGATTGGTTACGCCTAATATGGCAGGCTCATTAGGTTGATTGACAACTTCGTTGCGGGGTAACCACTAGCTGGCGAAGGAAAACCATATATGGAGGCCAGTATGGGAAATCCGTCAGTTTGGTTTGCATTGATCCACAGATATCAAAGCCTGACAAAAATCTGCATAACGCGCAGGCACTATTTTGGTCAGTCAAAAGTCAAAAGAAAATGCCTATGTCTGTATATAACACGCAGGTAAAAAAAAAATACATTAGAACAAAGCCAAAGCGTACGCAAAGCACCGACCATACATCGGCCCCAAAAAACGAGGCATTTAAAAAAAAGGACGTTGAGTCAATGTCAATAAAATAATTAATGTTTTCCCCCAAAAATACCAACTCTTTATTACGGTCTACAACAAACTTGTCCAATGGAAACGACCAGGAAACAGACCAGTGCTGAGCGAGTGGAGATCATCACTGGTACTTTCAGTCACACAACACGCATCTCCAACGCACCCACTTTCATTCATATCTACTGACTGCTGTAAATCCATCAACTTATGCTATTAAAAAAAAAAGTGAAAGTTGTTACCGGGCCAAACAGAAAGTTTGCGTAATTTTCTTGTAAGTTTCGATGCATCGGTAATACGGTATACGGTATCGTCATCTGGTGTGCAAAAATTGCCTCTCAGCCACTTGTAGACAGCCGACTTTGAAGTTTAAACACCAAGAAATGATCGTAGTAAAGTTGTTTAATATGCTGAGGAAAGTATGTATTTTTATGCATTTGCGACAAAATATGGTAGTCTTCAGTGTTTTTAGGACTTTTTCGATGAACGCATCATTATCTCCCAACTGCCCATTCACCGCAAACTATGACGATTCGAAACCGGCAAACATGAGGCTGAAAAAATGCTGTAGACCTCTGTGCTTGTGAAAAACGCGCACTATAACATTATGAAAATAAATTTAACGCTAAATGTGTCCATTAATTACGGGGAATTACGGTATATCAATGCGGAAGGTCCCAGTAAATTAACCACTGTAAATGAAAACTTCGGGGGGGGGGGGGGGGCACTGGCATGACACGTCAAACTGCGAAGCCTGACCATAACACGCAGACATGGTCGGGAAAAGTCGTCGAAAATTCACCTTTTGGAATTAAGACCGATGAATTATGAATGGCTAAAACGAAGCATAATTAGAAATTGCAGCCGATATATGAATATGTCAAAATTTGAATTTTTTTCCCAAATTACCCTGAGCTTATCGTTAATTCATAGCCTGGGCGCGGCTTCAGTGTCTCATAGAATATTCCCATTCTGGGGCCCACCGATGCCCACAACTGGGGTTCAAGGGGTTGTACGATGTATTTACAATTTTAAGTAATGCTCACACTGGAAAAGTCCCATTATATATTGTACATTACATTTACTTGACAAATCAACCTTCCCTTAACACTAATCACACACATATTTCGGAGACTACCTCTCCAAAATATCCAACCGGGACTAATCCACACAGACTTGGCTGCAATTTTGAAAGTTGTGGATTCCGCACCCAATGATTTGTAAATGAGGATTGTAATGGGACGATCTTGGGGGCTTTATAATACATGTATATGGAACCAAAAGTATATATTTTGCATACATTTCAGAGCATCGATAAAAATATATAATATTTTGTGGTGAATATTATTTATTGGGCCTTTTACTATCTACCAATCCTAGCCTGCAGAATATTCCCAAGCCAGACCATGAATAAACAATGACCATCAACAAACAGTGTAAGGCCACGCCCCAAGCATTTTGAGATTAAATATGATCGTGTGCAAACTTGGGTACATTTGACTATGTTCTCATCCATGCACATTGCGAACAATACTGAAAACGTATGGCTGCAATTCACTCTCTGATATCCAAATCAAATTAACATTAGTGCAAATGTCCCACAATGCATTGCACCATGTTAGAAAAATGGCGCTCACCAATACATGCATGATTTTCCAGGGTATTGTGTTGCTTTTGGATTTGTAATTAGCGATGAGAACTGCTTCAGACACAACCGAAATGGCAGATTAAAGTTAAGATAGTAAGTCATGTTTTGAAAATACTTTAACGACCATTGCCGTGGAAAACGCAGAGAATGGCCACCTGGAACCTAGTGTCAGTGAAATAATATGTAGTAGGCATGGCCTAAGATGCGAGCATCAGCATTACAAATGTATGTGTTACCGTAAGAGTCCTTCTTACTATAAGCCTGCTTCCCCATCCAACCTCTGCTCACCATGGGGCGCTTTAATCAATTGGTCCAATTTTTACAAAAAGGCAACACAATTCGGGCAACTGAACACAATTTTATTTTCGCTACAATGTCCAGTATTTCTGCAATTTTAATGGGATATTTATTCTAAAGGAATAGAATTGGAAACTGAGTTATAGGCTGCCTAAAAATGTTCGAAGCTGTATTCAGTGCCCTTTTTTTTAATTTTAACCCAGAAGGCCATGCTCTTGACTGAAGTACTCATTTCCAGATGGCACCACCCACCGAACAGTGGCTTTTCATCGGCATACTACAGGAAAGGTACATCTGTGAAACATATGTCTCTTATCTTCTTTTCTACATGCCCATGCCTAACCATAAGAGCTTGCTGACACTAGCTAATGGCGGGCAAAGCCTGCTCTTACAGTTTAGAGACAAGAAGTTGTGAAGAACATGACTGACAGTCACATAGTGTTGCCAGCTTCCAGACACCATACCACCACAGAAGAGCTGTTCAGCAAACATAACTATTTTTACAGCAGTTCAGCACTTAAATAGTTTTCCCTGCACACACATTACATTAAAAATTAATCTGTTGCTTCCATTTCAGTAAAAACGTAATCTAAGAATATTGTACTGTCTTTCTTTTTGTAGACATGTCAGAAATATCTATAGACTTTTCTTGCCTGGCATTTTGGACTCCTTTCACAGAACCAGGAAAGCATAGAATTTTCTCACCTCCAGCTGACTGGAGAGGGCATCGTGGGGGTCGACATTTATGGGTATAGGGTAATGCATGTTAAAAGTACCAATCTTCAAAGTAAATTTGAAGTAAATTATAGCAACATGAACATTTATTAGTATGCCTGTCAATTATAGGAAATGTCCCAGGCATTTCTAATTTGAAGATGTTAGAAACCTTCTACAGGCAAAATTAATGAGAACTTCATGCAGTGTCTGTGTACTGACAGCCACACATACATAGTCATAGGCGTCAATTGTTTTCTGACACCTGTGGCCTTAATCCCCAGAGTAGTTTGTGAAACCTTTAAACTGAGTACATTTTGGCAGCATGTGCTCATGATACCACAGCATACGGCTCTGTGGGATATAACCATTTGTACAAGTGTGGTGTTTAATGGGCAAAATGCCACTGTTTCAGTTATGGCAGACACTTCACTGATTAGGCAAGCTTTACTGCCTAAAATAGTCTTAACCTATTGTTATAAGTTCAACATTTATGAAAGGTTTTATCAATAGTTTAGAGATTATTTTTCTTCCATACTTAAACTTGTTCAGCTTGGATATTCTTGTTATTTTACCATGTAAACCTTGCTCTGTGGTAAGTGCCTATGTTAAAACTATGCAATCAAGTTGTCTTACCCCAGCAAAGGGGCTTTCTCTAGGCATTGGAGGTGAGAATATCACTGGGCACAGTGGTTCACCTGTGTGGGAAAGTCCTGAATTAATGAAAACATGTCACGAAGGGCCAGTGCTGCCAACAGTCGAAATTTGATTCATCCAACATGACACAGCTGACACTCATCACGGCCAATGCTCAGGGCACGTCTGCAAGGAATGAACGAGCCAGACCGCTTTCGCGGCCTGGCGAGGTGCAAATTAAGTATAGGTTAGACGCCGCGTAGAGTTTTCCAATTGAATTAGAAGACGAGCGCGCAGCGCGAGTCTTCTAATTCAATTGGAAAACTCTACGAGGCGTCTGACATACTTATAATCCAAAAGATGGGTATTATAAAAGTATTTCCTACTTGAAACAAAGTTAAAAGACTTGATTTCGAAGAGAAAAGCGACAAGTAAGAGTACATAATGTAACGACCTTTGACACTTGACCTGTCACGCTCCCTGACCCTATTCAATGCTGGTCAACAATAGACACGCTGGAATAAATATTATGTTAAATCGGTGAAGCATCGTCTCAGCTGTTTAGCGTAATGGACAGCACGCTCAGCCGTAGATCACAGAATCCCTGGTTCGAACCCTGCCAGGGACAAAGTATTTTTTTAATTAAAAAGTGTAGACAAAAATTGTCGAAGTTCCATTGCAAAGTCCCGTCATGAGGTCACTTGCACTTCAGCGGATCTAATTCAATTAGACTCCTGGGAGGAAAGGAGCTCTATGAAAATTAGACTCCGCTGAAAACAATAGAAAATGGGCGCTGAGGAGTATAACTTGACAATGGCTCTTCTGGGTTATACTCATTTCATATTATGTAAACAGCTGGCACAGTAAAAAGGGAGGGCAGAGCCTCGAAGCTAGCTTGTGTTAAAGGTGGAAGATCTCCCTTTTGCAGGTACTGAAAAGTGGGAGGGCGAGCGCCGAAGGCCTTTAGCATAGCTGGGGGGGGGGGGGGGTGCTCCCCGCCCCTTCCCGGAAAAGTTTGTACCTTCATTTCCTGCATTTTGAACCATTTAGGGACCGACCATTTGATACTTGGGGGGGAGGGGGGGGGGGCTATGCATTTTATTGAAAAAAAATATGTACGTCCCAACATTGCTGAAAAAAATAATGTCCATCGGAGTATCACCTGAAAAAAATAAAGTACGTCATTCCTCTCTTAAAAAAATACTGCTTTAATAAAAAGATAGTTTCAATAGTGGCATTTAGATTTTTTATATACGTGCATGTATGATTCTCGAAATATTTGATACATCCACGTTCCTATTCTCGTTTTGGCTAACCAAGAAAAAAACTTTATTTTCCCATCAAAATCCGTGTATTAGTGGGTCAATAGCTTTCCTTGAGAACTGGGGAGCTCATCATTTGTTGCGAAATGCCAATTTGAATCACGCAGAAGAGTGATCTTGTTCCATTGCTTTACAGGCTATACATTGTGCAGATTATTCTGTAACCCAGTATGGATAGGGCAATTCTATACATGTAAATGCAGAATATCAAATTATTAAGAAGAGTCCTGCAGTCATCACTCCACCCATTTGAGACTTAGAGTAAATATCATAAAATATCTAAATATTAACACTTTCCAGTCTGAGTCAACAGCTTTCCTCGGCGCGCTCTGGGCGCAAAGCGCCCAGGGCATGACAAAGAAAGCTGTTGACTCAATCTTCCTTCAGGGGTTCACGGTTGGCAGGGCGGCCACGCTCTTGCCTTCCACCTGTGCGACCTGTGTTCAAATCCCGGCCTTGGCGGCATGTGGTTTGAGTTAACTACCTCTCCGATCGTGAACGGTGGTTTTCCCCGAGATCTTCGGTTTCCTCCACCAATAAAAGGTAGAAAAGTATATGCCAACATCTCTGCCTTGGAGAGGGATTAATACAGACTTTGCCAGATTCCCAATCCATGTAAAATACATGTGTCTATACTTTTCCTTCATGGTGGAATGAGTTAATACCATATTTTCTGAACTGGTTCATCCAGATTGGGTTTATATTTATTAACTGTATTTACTAAACTAGTTCATCTAGATTAGGTGCAGACCACAATTAGCTGGTGGCCTGGCAGGATACATATAGGTGTGGATATGAAGAAATAACAATAAGAAACACTACTTTTTCAGAATGTCACCTTATTTTTGCAGAATCCAAACAATACAAGAACTTGTTCTAGCATTACTATATTTTTACATGTATACCTTTGTATATCTGAGACAGTCACTGCATTGGATATAAATACAATACTGCTTAATATATTAACATGTTTCAACTATATATATATATGAGAAACATACAGTATTTTGGTTGCGCAAATAAAAATACATGTTTGTGTTGATCATGTTGACTAGACAAGGTGCTGTATTATCATATTTTTAGTAATAATAAGCAGAATTGATTGGTTTATTATTCCAAAATATATAACCACACTCAGTGTCTCATGCAGCAAACACATGGTATTTTCATCAAACAGGTGATACGGTTTATATCGATATCGTTTAAGCGAGCGAGCAAAGTTGCTTTCGCGTGCTAGCAGAAAAGTTTGTGCAGCACGAAAACCAAACAGGTGATACGGTTTATATCACGGTTTAGCAGGCGAGCAACATAATTATTACTAAAAATATGATAAAATCGTTATCACAGGCTAGCTTCACGTAGTACGGAGTTTTACTTGGCCTTAGTCAGCCATAGCACATTTGGGCTTCGCCCTATGTGGTATGGCTGGCAAAGTCAGGTTTAACTCCGTACTATGTTCAGCAAACCTGTGATAGCTGATAGTACCATAGTTCACTGGTAAACATAAAATGCACAAATGAATGTCTCCTTTATGCCTTTAATATACAATGTTAATTTTACAAAATACCAAATGTTGTGTTTATTTCGTCTTCATTGATTGTACTGTAAATGTTAACCATAAAACAGTTCAAGAACATGTGCATCCCACTAACTTCTTCACCAAAAAAAAAAAAAAGTACGTTGAGGTTAGGGGGAAAAAATTAAGTACATCTTGTGTGCATAGAAAAAAAAAGTAGGTTGATGCAAAATGCAGAGCCCCCCCCCCCCCCCCCCCCCAAGTATCAAATGGTCGGTCCCTTACGCACCATCATAGACATATTTTGCGCGTATATAGTACAGCAACACGGCAAAACAGTACAATTTTACGGCAACCGATGGAATAATGCGACTTTAAAAAAAATACACAAAGCGGGAGAGCGGGAGACTTCGTAAAAAGAGTACGAAAAAGCGGGAGATCTCCCGCCCCCCGCCCAGGCGGGAGGCTTGGAGGCTCTGGGAGGGCAGCTTTAATCCTTATGGAGGTGTGGCCAATTGTGCGACACGGACTAGCTGGTCTTGTGCATCTTGATTCTTTTGTGGGCTTCCTGACGGCCAGTCAAGATGTTGAACCGCTTTGCGTTTGGAACTCCAAAGTTCTGTCCACAGCATCCGTTATCTGCACACTGACACAATGTCCTTCAAACCTGGAATATGAATTGTGTAGAACTTATAATATACAAAACCAACTGTATGTTCATGTGTGACTCAATCTTGTCGGCAAAGTTTTAAACAGCCTGAATCCATCCAAAGCCACTGGATATGATCATATTCATCTAAAACTCTAAAACCACTTTTCAAGAAGAATGACCTACTCATTATGAAAAATTATCGCCCAATTAGTATCCTCTCCATTCTATCAAAGGAGTTTAAAATTATTGCGGACAAGCAACTTTCAATATTTTGTGATCACATTCTTTTAGTAGATATCTCAACATACCGAGTTAATCACAGTTGTCAGTATGCACTGATGAGTCTTGTGGAGACGTGGACAAGGGCTCTGGATGAACATAATGTGGCTTCTGCTCGTCATGCATTTATCCAAAGCCTTTTACTGCCTCCCACATGACCTGCTTGTAGCCAAGCTGCAGGCATATGGCAAAACAAAATCATTTTTGGACATCCAAAATTGAATTTTGGATATCCATAAGTCTGATTAAATGTTAAAACGGCTTGCCGCAAGTGGATAACTGTGGCTCCTGATATTAAACAAATCACCGAGCAGCACGTTTAAAAAAGCTATTAACAAATGGAATGGTCCAAAATATAGATTCACACCAAGTAAAATTTTTTAAAGGATTATCTATAACTAAATACATTTGTACAATTTATCATTAGGCACTTTCCATGTAGTATTTGTTCATCTATCTATCTATCTATCTATCTATCTATCTATCTATCTATCTATCTATCTATCTATCTATCTATCTATCTATCTATCTATCTATCTATCTATCTATCCATCTATCCATCCATCCATCCATCCATCCATGTCTGTCTGTCAGGGTAAATGGGACACAAACAGGCCAGCGTTATGTGGATGAAATCGTGCTAAGAGTCGCCAAATGGTTCCAGCAACATCCTGGAAGACAATGCATGGTCACATATTGTACAAGTCAGCATGCAGTATGTCCAGCAGCACAACTTCCAATTGTTGCCATGGCAAGCCCGATCCCCGGACCTCTCCCCCATTGAACATTTAGGCCTATGGGATTTATGGGTAAAAACGCCCTTTCAGGACCACCACATCCTCCCAAATAAGGTAATAAAAGCACGGGTGCAATAAAATAAACTCCCCACACACAACCTTACACTTACACCCAATGTTGACAAGGGGAGCGGGAGAGGCTCAGGGTTTTTTTGTTTTTTTGTTTATTGTTTTTTTTTTTTTTTTTTTTTGCCACGAGTATACACTAAATGATAACATACTGTCGTCAGTTTTTCCGTTCACCTGCATGGGACCCAGACTAGAACCCATCCCGATGATTTATCTCTTTAGCAGCACATGAAAGAGGCCCTGTACCCCGTAAAATAGACGCCGGATTTCATAGATTTTAAGAGCAGACGCCAGATTCCATATCCTGAATTATACTGGATGCCCGATTCTTACATTTCTTGAAGTGGACGCGGATTCCAAATTTTATGCTAAACTATCTACTGACAGGTACATTTAACGTGCTTGCTTGCATCCGGAACCAATATACCTTACGTTGAAAACTAAACTGGATGCCATATAAAATTTAGAGTGAATGCTGGATTCCAAGGAAGGGAGGGTACAGGGCCTCATGAAAGATCAGAATGACAGTGTGTGCCTGCAAGTCAACATGTAGTATGTTCAGCAGCACAACTTCCAATTGTTGCCATGGCCAGCCCGATCCCGTTGCCTCCGCCCCCCCCCCCCCACCTCTCCCCAGTTGAACATTTATGGGATACACATGGACATGGAGTCGGGGGACGAGCACGATAAACCAGCGGTCAACCTGGACTAACTGACGCAGTGGCTCACAAACCAGTGGAACCAAATTCTCCAGGCCGAGATAGCCAGCACGATGCATGGCAGCCAGACCAGTCAAGAACCCACCCGGATGATTTATGATATTTTATCTCTTTAGCAACACATGAAACAGTGTACGTTGACCTGCAAGTCAGCATGCAGTTGCGGCACAACTTCCAAATGTTGCCATGGCCAGCCAGGCCTCCTGACCTTTCCCCCATTGAACATTTATGGGATACACAGTCATGGTTGTTTCCCCCCATTGAACATTTATGGGATACACAGTCATGGTTGTCGAGTCGGGGACAAGCACGATGAACCCGTGGCCAGCTTGGACTAACTGACGCAGTGGCTCACAGACCGGGCTCACAGACCAGTGCTACCAAATTTCTCAGGCTGAGATGGCCAAGCTCAACAGCAGCATGCGAATCAGGTCCATGCTTGCTTGAAGTTGAAGAAGCGTGGTGGTTACACCGGATACTCCATGCAAAAACGTCCTTTCACGACCACCACATTCTCCCAAATGAGGTAATAAAAGCACCAGTGCAATAAAATAAACAAACTCCCCACACACATGTACCCAATGTTGACAAGGGGAGGGAGGAGGCTCATTTTTTTGGCCAGGAGTAAACACTAAATGACAGCGTACTCAACTGTCGTCAATCTTTCCGTTTACCTGCATGGGAGGGGAGCCAGGCTAAAACGCACACGTACCCCGATGATTTATCTCTTTACTACTTTAGCAGCACATGAAAGATCTGAATGATAGCGTGGGCCTGTGAAGAATGGGACAGGTGGCGAGATAGTGTCATTCTTAAAAAAAAAGTAACTTAAATATTCATTGGAATGCATGTCAAATCGGTCCACAGCCAGAGAGAATATTTTATATCTAAGATGGCACATTGCCATTTTTCCTTGCTACATAACTGTTTGAAAACACTATTCCCATGTCCGTCACAATGACAGGAACGATTCTGCTGCACATGTATGGAAATGTGTCAATTTAACCTTTTCACGGTCACAATAAGAACCAGTTTAATTAACTTCTCCTGGTATGCAATATTGTGTTGATATATGTAAAAAGTTTCGTTCAAAATATTTTCTCATGATGAAAAAAGTGCCTGCCATTCACTAGGAAAGACACTACCCTACATTCACGTATAAAGTGCTATACACTGCACGTTTTTGGAAACCTGGAGAACTGGAGATTTGATGTGATGAGTGTACAAGTCAGGCTTAAAATTGCTGTGAGGAAATACCACCATTTCTGGCAAATTTTAATCATATACTTTTCCATAAATTTGACGTCAAAACATATCAGAATGTTAACACACACTCACACACACACAACACACACACACACACACACACACACACACACACACACACACACACACACGACTTTTAAATGTTTTTCTCCAGACATGTGTTTCAAATGGCGACATATCACATGTAAATTACATATGACAGACACTGGAGATAAACTGCAACATTCTGAAAATATGAGCACTCTTAGCCTTAAATCATCCATTAAAGCTGTTGCATAATTGAGGTTGTTATGTCCACGATGACTTAGTGCATAATTCCAGCATAATCATTATCAAATCCCTCATTTTCTGTAAATACCGCAAGAGTTGCATGACAAGTTCAATGGTTACATGTACATTAGAACATTAAATATAAATGTGTGTGTGTGTGTACAGTTTTACATATACATATGAATATGTATATATATATATATATATATATATATGCATATATATATGTATGCATATATATATATATATATATATATATATATATATATATATATATATACATATATATACATACAGACTTAGCTGTCAGTGAATGTTTAAAGAACTTTGCAAGTGAACTATATTTTTTTATCGGACAATCAGTGCAAAAATTTCTGAAAAGTTGAGGTCATATATATATATATATATATATATATATATATATATATATATATATATATATATATATATATATATATATATATATATATACACATGGCAATGTAAACATATTAGAAAAATGTCTGCAGCATCTTTCACACTCATACCAAATCTACCAACTTGAAAATTAAGAGACAGAACAGAGAACATATTTCTGTTCCAAAGCAAGTGGAAATCTCAAAAACAAAATTTTGCTTTGCGTTTTACATTACCATGAGAAAAATTATTAAAATTGAAACCGGCTACAATGTATTCCGAATTGGTCTGTTCTCACACTTTTATTTCTTCTATTGTAACAAAACTACAGTACAAACTGCATTGAATGCCAACGGGTTAATTCTGTCATTAAAAAAGTTCCACATGTACACGTAGGCAGAATACCCACTGTACACATGGGGCCTTTGTCTTGCAAACCATGACTTTCATTAACAAAGATTTTCTTTTCATCAAGTTAAAAACAACTTAACTTCCGTTTGTAAACAAAACTCCCAAAAAGAAATCAATGAAAGAGTGTGGATTTTATTCGAGTTCTGTGACTTTTTTTCTAATCTATTAAAACAGACATGTGCATTAGTAATATGCCAATACATATATTTTAGTTTATTTTGAATTCCAATCTATGAAAACCGAAAACATTATACTCTATGTAGTTTCCCCACTATGTTAGAGGCATGTGAAACCACAATCAATCATCATCATCATAAACACACTATTTTGCCATCTTAAATAAGTCTTTGTCATTTGCCAATGACACTGCTGCAACAGAAAACGTGAACCTTATATTTTTAATCGTTTTGTGTACAGGTACAGA
>OZ026612.1:50944007-50967007 GCA_964020975.1 Hermodice carunculata
TGAGATCATAAATAGTGTACAAATGTAACAAGAGGCTCATAGGCCTAATGCTCTGTTGGCACAGTGGCTACACTGAAGTTGAGAGTCCTCACGTGGCTTCTGAACATATACAGCTTATCTGATTTTAGTGTTTTTGATTTGTCCACCAGATGGCATTTTGCTCCACGTGTAATCAAAGCTTATATGTGCAATTCCTGTCATTGATATTGTTGCGTGTGCCACGACAACGAGCGAGTCCTTAACTTTATGTCCTCAGTGACCTTGGGACAGAAGATCAAGGTCACCCAGCTCATGTAATAGAAAAGGCCCATGGGCCTGGTGCTGTGCAGACATTGCCACTGATGTCTAAGTTACACAAAGCTGCCATTACCAAGTCATCTCTTTCAACTTTACAGGCATGGTGATCTCACAAAAATAGGTCACAGTCACTGATATTATATAACATTCTAGCATTGGACATGGTTTATATATATCCTATAAATTCTTTAATTACTTTTCCAAATATGGAATTTTATATTTTAAAACACATTTTGGCTTATAATTTCCATCAAATTATAGGTGACAACACTAGTATCATTAGCAACTTAGATTTTGACCTCCCCCACAAACCCACCTCACTCTGTGAAGATCTGCAAAATATTAAAGATGCTAAAGTATTCACAAGATTTTCATATTTTGACCCTGATATTGCATAATATTGTAGGTGGCACCACCAATATCAAAAGGAACCTAGATGTCATACACCCTACAAGTCCAAAAATCATGTTGGGCTGACTTGAAAACTGTGGTTGGTATCACAGTCAAAAGATTTTCACATTTTGACCTGTATATTACATGATACTATAGTACTATAGGTGATGCCACCAAGATGGACATCAATGAAGAGTTTCATACACTTTATAACTTCTGATGTTATATGGGCCTAACTCAGAAATTGTGGGGTGCAGAGCATTCACAAGATGACCCCTGTATTCAAATTGGCCATTTGACCTCGACCTTCAAATCGAATTTCAAAAAAATGTTAATGTTCAAAATGTGTGCCCCACATTTAGCTTTTGATACATGGTCTGTTTGTTCAAATCAGGTTATAACTTTTGGAGTTGTTGAAAAAAAAAAAGACAAATAAATTTCGACAAGCACCAAACTCCATAATTACTGGGTCACGGTAACCCAAAAAGTAGGTCACCAAGTACAATTTTATGTATATTGTAATAAAGTGAAATTTTGATCTAGAGACTCAATTCTCTTTGCCATTGATTTCCACGCTACACCCTGCCATTACAAAGTCACCTCTTTCAACTTTATAGGCATGGTGACCTCACAAAAATAGGTCAAGTTCACTGATATTACATAACATTCTAGCACTGGACATGGTCAATATAGCCAATAAATTTGGCAAGTCTAATCCAATTACTTTTACACATGCAGAATTTTATATCTTATAACACATTTTGACTCATAATTTCTGTCAAATCATAGGTGGTGCCACTAGCATCATCAGCAACTTAAGACTTTGACCTCCTCCACAATCCCACCAAATTTGGTGAAGATCTGCTAAAAACTCAAGATGCTAGAGTGATCACAAGATTTTCATATTTTGACCCCCATATTGCATAATATTGTAGGTGGCAGCACTAATATCCAAATGGACCTATATTTTCATACATCCTGTAAGCCACATATACATGTAATTCTACCATCAAATTCTTCACCAAAGTATGTTTCAGTCAAGTACAAGCACACATACATTTCCAGATACATGAAGAATGGTCTATTAATGCACTTCCTCAGCACCCTTTGGGTGAAATGTGCCCAACGGGTGCTGATAGAAGCTGTTGACTCAGTCTCCAACTAAGCACTGAAAGGGTTAACAGATTACCCATAATGTTAACAAAGCTGACATATACGCATCTGGTTAGAGTTAACAAATTTTGCAGAACAAATATGTATTATCCGAAAAATTCTCTCAAAAGCAGTGAATCATGTAAAATATGCAATGAATTGTCTGTCCAAAACCCACTATGTTCTTCTGGCATTTTGTTAGATTGCATGGTTTCAACATATTTTATTTGCCAAAACAATTGGCCAGTAGGCACAATGCCTATATGAAGGCCTCTTGTACATGAATTGACAATACAACAAAAGGTGGGCAACATGTAGATAACATACATAGAGCACACAGGACATAACAAATATGATGGGAAAGGGGAAGAGAATAAGGAAATGGGTGGGCGTTATTCCCATAAATAGATGAATATACAGTTGGAGGTAACCATACATACAAATATAGATAACATATCTCTTTAAAAGTTTTCTCAGTTTAGATGTGTTATTACCCGGGGGTGGGGGTGGGGGTGGGGGGTTACTTCCCGTAATTTTTGGTGGGGATGTGCAGCTCGACCTTTCAAAAGCTCACCCTTTCTAGGCCACTTTTTCATAAAATATATACCTTTGTTAGGGAACTTTTTAACTGAAATAGTAGAAAATATGGTCCCAAATTGGCGAGAAAAGTGCTCCAGGAAGAAAATTTTGACCATAGTTAGGGAAATTTTACCTAATTTTGGGCCATAAAAGAGAAAAAATACCATTTTTAGGGAATTTTTGGCAAATACTGGACCTTTGTTAGGAAAATTTTGCTGAAAAGAGAGGCCTTCAGAGTGGCACATACCCAGTATCCTCACTAATGGGCGTAACTCTCCGGGGTTATTACCAACACAAAAACAACTTTCCAACATTTACTTTCCATACTTTTTCAATCTACCAGCTGCCGTAAGTCCATCACTGAAATGTGTATTTGCACACCACTTTCAATCTTTAAGCATGACTGAGAAAGCTTAGGATCCATACTAGAACACTTGTGACAACATTATATTTCATCAGCACTTTCAATAAAATCCATGTAAACTTGAGCATTCTTTATTAATATCACATATAAGCCTACATTATCACACAAATTCACATGTACAACATTATATCAATTTTAATATCATCCAGTTCTTTCCTTCAAATTGCAGCATAAACAAACTGACACCTATGTATATATGTGGGTGTACGTACACACACACACACACACACACATGTATATTTATACATATACATGTATAATTATGTACATATATATATATTCACACATCATATAAGATCATCAACCACCAAGGAAAACCATGGCAGCAGTAAGTTAACAGACACACATATTAGAAGGTTTATCCATCTCATCATACAGCTGTTGCCACTGGGGCAGATCTTATAGAAAAGAGCCCGAGCCTGGGACCTTTTAAGGTTTTTTTCCCCTCTTTTTTAATGCAGCTGTTTTTCGTGTTAGAACTGATAAACAGTCTCCATTTGAGTAGATTCAAAAGATGCAAGTGCATTTTGCATCTGTAGTGAATTCCACAAATCTTACAGCTCAAACAATTTTAGTCATCCATGAATGATTCCATTGGAAGCTTCAGTTTTATGAATATATGTGTGCAGATGGCAAGGACGCTGCTTTGTCAAAACCATTCATGCTTCATCCATTTGGAAAAGAAAACCACCATAACTGTCACTATTGACACTTCCTTTTATCTAATTAGAAGAATATCAAGGTAAAACATCTAATACATTGATTTACTTTACTAACTCTGTTGATAAAGGAAAATTAAAGTTGCTCAGGGCATGGATGTTTTTGCTTCACTGAATTTACTGGAATGGTACAAGTATGCTTTATTTCATATTACTGATTTCTCTATTTTCCATTGTCATCTGAACATTATACATGTACTTTTACAGATATACAGTGTACCATGTAGCTATGAGATTCAGCAGCACATACAACAGCATTTAGTGTTGCATAAACCTGCATTGCAGGCAAAAAGTCCTCACAGAAACAAAAATTTCTGTTTCTCGTTTATCTCACCCGGTGGCTAAAATATGAGCAAAGCACACCATCAGCTTTCTGCTGCATGATGGTTCACAACAATTTCTTACAAAAACTGGGCACCTTGGTGCTGTATTGACCATCTCAAAGCATTCCCATGCAGCCTCCTGGATTATCATGAAAGAATATGTTTATATTAGCAAATACAACATTATTTACAAGCTCATCTAACATACGGTCAAATTACCAGTCAACTAAAAGTTTATGTAAACATGATGGAAAGAGAAATCTCCATTTCAAGTTGGGAATATGCTTTGTAGGGAAGCCAAAAATCACCGTAAGGAAAGATTATATCTTACTCCAAAGGAAGCTGAAATTCATATTTATGAATATTGAATTACTTCCAATTCTCAAAATGTACAAAACCAGACACACACACATCTGCAGTTCCAAAGTAAAAATATATTATGACATATTTCATAAAGTGTAAATATATCCTGATCTGTGCTGATACTTCTGCATAAAAAACAGTGGAAAATTCTGAGTTCTAAGTGCATCAAGACTTGAAATAATAATCTGAACCTCACATATATATATATATATATATTTGTGTTTTAACTCTTTCTCTGCACATGAGCAGAAGTTAATAATTTAGTCATTTTGTTGGTGAAACTTTCATGCATATATGTACATGTACCATGTAGAAACAGGAGGCCCCCAACCCCAAGACTACTCTACTGGCACAAACATAACTTTTTATCAGTGTCTTTCTACAGTATGCACCAAGCTGCACATCAGTGTTGCTAAATGATACATGTTACAATGGGCATGGATAAACTTTTGCTATTTTTACTTTGATTGAATATTGCAAATTCCATCTGCTAAACAATACCCTAGTTATGAAATTATTTAAGTTCAGGAAATTCAAGCTCAACAATACAGCCAAAAAAACCCTGTCCCAAATTACACCAAGTTCAACTTTTTCTTAGCAGATGGGGTGACCACGTACAACAGGTTTTACTGTACACATTAATGATGTGTTAGATCTGAAAAGCATACATGTAAATCTACTTTAACCACAAGCTCTAAAAAGTACTATGCCACATATTATATCACAAGATTGTTCTGACAGACACTAACTTATTTTCTCCTTGTTACAACTGATTATATAAAGTCAACATGTGGCTTCTATTGCAAGTTTTCCATACTTTGACTAGTCTCATTTACCATCTTCATCACAACATAAACTTGGCACGACACTTCCCACACAAATATAGCGTCTATGAATCCACATTATAGGTTGTGATTAACTTTGAGAGGTAATAATGTTCAGCAGATGTCAAGAAGGCAATTGTTACAGAAATTGGACAAGAATCTTGGGAGAATTAAACACCGATTTTCAACAAAAAGCCACAATACCTAAACCTGCAAATGTTGAGTGTTCACCTACAAGTGGCCCACATAAACTGTCTGTCATTACTTACAAATCATTCATATCTTCTTCAGGCTTCTGTACTGATTTTGTTAAACACATGGACTAAAATTTTGGCATGATACCAATACAACAGATAAAATAAGCAGGCAATGCCCTTAAAAATGTCTCATCCAGAGCTCTTTCCTTGATAAGTTACTGCAGTGACACTGAACATAACATGAAGCTGACACAGTTGACCCCTGTCACCTTGAAACAGGTCAAGGTCACTCATATGCAATCCCATCCGAGCACTTCATATTGTGGACTCGCACACCAAATTTGGTTGGGATACTTCATTCCACTTTAAAGGTTAAGGTCACTCGTACATGTCATATGCAAGATCACTCATGAGCACTCTTAATCAGGTATCCACATATCAAATTCACTTAGGATAGTTCGTTCCACTTTCAAGTTATCATAGTGACACTGGACACTTGAATTTGACAAAGTTGACCCAGTGACCTGAAAACAAGGTCATCTATATGCCATCCTATCCTACTGCATCAAAGGGACCCACACACCAAATTTGGTTGAGGTAGTTCTTTCCATTCTAATGTTATTGTATATACAGTACTCCCTCTTTCAAGAGACCACCCCTTATGACATCCAAGAAGTGGTCACATAGAGCAGTTGTTCTCCCAATGGAGGTTTGACTCTTGCACCACCTGCCTAACAACTACGAATCACTTTGAATTTCCATCCATAAATTCAAACATGATTGATGTACACTTACTGGATCCCATTCCATCTTGCAGTCAAACGTGTATGTTTACTTACTTATTGGTATTATAGACATATTTTTGATTTATAACCTGGTTTTGACAAATGATTTTACCAATCTTGTAAAAATAGGTGTGTTTAACATATCTGAAACCTGGACTTCTGGATGGATAGGTCTTTGGGGGTCATTTTGGGTGGTCACTGGTCAGGTTCTGCAGGAGGTCTCCCAAAAGAGGTAAATTTTCATTAGAAGGTGCCTTTGCACAGTGAAAATGGTCACAAAAGCCAGGTGGTCTTCCAAAATAGGGGTCTTTTAAAAGAGGGACTACTGTTTATCAATTGTGGATGGATATACAGACAGATGGACAGACAACATTAAGACAATACATGTACCCTTTGACCAAGTATGGCCAAGGGGAAAAATGGACAAAGAACAGATCTTGAAATTGTGTCTGAGAATCATCAATACATGTACTGACGAACATTCAAAGTTTTCACTTCAGTTTACATTTGACAAAGTGTCAAGGCATACTTCATGCCAAAAAATCCCAAGGGTGCCAATTCTGTGGTACACAAAGTACGAACCACACGAAATTCCAGGAGTATTAAGCCTGTATCGTGATACAGACCACAGCAGCACTGCAGCTAACATAAATGTTACTTACTCAAGAGTTACCGAAATTGCGCAAGGAAAATATATAGAAATGGCAGTAGTACTGTTTGGCCAGGAAGTCAAGAGCGTGGGTTTTAATGAGGGCGTCTCCCTCCCAATACCTAAAAACATGCCAAATAAAACCATACTTATCAAAATTTAACACTATTTTGGAGGAGGGATCCCCCCAACTAACATATTCAAAAGAAAAAAAAAATCATTCAGTGCATTCCCTGGTCCATATAAAGATATTTGAAAGAACCTTTGGATATTTTTAAGCATGTGATTACATTTTATATGTAGTATGTATATAGACAGGTATGAAAATCTAAAGCAATTTCAGAGATTTTTGAAGACTTTTCCCCCAAATTTATTGAAAAATCCACAACCCATTGGAGCACAACTATTTCAACAGAAATTGGTAGGACTCGCCCAAGGGATACCCCAAAATGTCAATTGTTGTTGGAAGGATGCACGGCTGACGATGTGCAACAGATCACGAGAGCTAAAAAAGCCTCATCTTTGTCAGCAGGACAGGTGATGACTCAAGACACAATAGGAAGGTCAACTAGTTCAGCAAACATAAAACTTTATCTCTTTTGCAAAGACTGGAAACACTTCAGCGTGATGACACAGACAGACTAGTCTTTGGACTTGTTTCAACGCATTTCAACCCTTTTTCACGCAACATGTCCCAAAATGTTAGGATGTGCTAAAGGCATTTGCTTTCCCGGCTTTCTCAAGTTTGATTTGTTCTATCCAATTTTTGTATGATGATTGTAGGAAGTATCTTACAGAATCACAAACTGTAGGTCAACAGCTTTCCTTGGTAACAGAATTGTCAAAGGAAAGAAGTTAACTCAACCTTAATTTGACCAGAAAAGGGTTAAGATATGACCTATTTAACATGCACCAGCAGGACTATATTACAATTTGACTCATTTCACCAGTACAAGTCCCATGTTATGTTGTGGGTATCTACAAATTAGGGAAAGGCAACTGCAAGCATGCAGTAACAATAACAGGTGGGATGGCTTCACACTGGTATCTGTCTATCAAGTCTTTACACCACTGTTTCCCTGTATCACAGTCACAATTTGGGCATTGTTATTAATGTCTATTTCTCATGTCCAGACATGTCTAGAATAGAAGGACTGGCAGATAAAAATATAATAAAATACCAATAGATGATAGAATCATTCCAGGGCAATATTATTTCAAGAATATATGAGTGTACCTCAAGCATAAGAGGTCATACAGTGAAATGTTGGATATATATATGTACTTGTGTATCTCGTAAATTTATATTGACAGACTGATTTTATTAATAACCTATGCAAAATATGGAGAAATCATGGAAAGAAGAAACATGGCCATGCACAGTGTACTTGTGAGAAAAATAATATAAAACAACAATTTTCTTTCCTGACTTTTCAACACTGGCAACAGCAACAATATTTGTCAGCAGAAAAGAATAAGCTTTCACTGTCTTTCGGTCAGAAGTAAAATCTAGTGCCTGTCATGCTGTGGGAAACAGACTATTAAATCACGATGCCCTTAAAGAGCCTAGAAGGTATCTGTTGTTTATCTGAATTATACATTATGGCATGTACATACCAACCATCCCTTTTTTTGAACCCCCAAGTTTTCTGTTCCTTTTTTTAATTTCATTTTTGAGCTACTTGTAAATCATAAACTGTGGCTGTTGCTGTTTCTCTGTTGCAGCATTATCTTCATTGGCCAGCACATCACCAGTGGCAGCTGCATGAACAAATGGGTCATCACTGTAGGCATAGTCAGACTCTGGCCTTGAATAAGCAGCCTGCGAGGATATAAATCAAGAGTTAAGTACACACATGTAGGAAAAAACAGATCAGCAAGAACAAATATTGCAAGTCAAGTCATAATAAAATCTATGTAAATCATTTTTCTCTTGAGTTTCATGAAAGGAAAACTAGCTCTCCACATGCTACTGGAAGACAAAATGTACTGAAGTTTTAAAAAAAATTCACATGTAGTTAATTTCATGCAAATGTGATTTTTCTTAAGTCAGAAAAAAATTGTCCATTTTTAATTTCACGCAATTAAAAATGCTATATATTGGGATGTAATGCAATATCCCTTCTTTTGTGTACTTTAATTTCACGCATCATGTACTAGCATGAATAGCATGAAATTAAGTCAAGCATAGAAATTTTCTAGAATGACAGTGCTTGTTTTGTGATCAAGTCTGAAGTACAGCTGAAAGTTGTTTGAATACAGGAGAAGTATTCACTTCCCCACTTAATTATTTACCCTAACCTAATGGCCAGGGAATGCTTACAATCAGCCACCATGATACAGGCATACTCATGAAAGACTAAGGTTATATGTGTATGTCAAATTTGTGAGATTAAAAAAATATTTATTCTAAACATATGATGACTCGTTCATACAGTAAACTCAGGGTGTGTTGGCAGAACATGGCAATGACTGTCTGAGCAGTTGATTTTATCCAAGGTGTTAGTTTGGCCAGTATTAAACATATTTTGCCATGTTTGCTTCAAAGATATGCCTCTGATTTTTCTGACAGCAACAAATATTAATGCATCAGCTTTTTGTTTTCTTTTGCTTCATTCTTTTTCTCCGAAATGAAGAAAATAAAATTATAGGAAATCAAAGGAAATTAAAATGTCAAGCTTTGAAGCTGGATGGCAGAAAGGTGAAGCAAGATACAGAAAATCACCAAATCATATATTGTTGCCAATGCATTGGTTTTTAAGACACAAGTGCAGTGCAACTATATTTTTACCACAAATAATTTGTGAGTATAGTGACATTTATGGTGCTATTGTTTATTTAACAATTAAAATCAGAGACATGCACTCAAACATGGTACATATCAATTCGTTGAAGCATGATAATTGCATATATAAACACATTGTTTGTTGTCATAATGCAAATACACTTTTGGGTTATCATCACTTAAAGTGTCACTTTTTTCACCTTAACTGTCCTTAACCTCTTTGGATGAGGACCTTTACAGAAATTTATACTTTTTTATACATTTGCATTAATACATTTTGTATCTATGGGTTATTCAGGTAGTAGCAACCCAAAATGCATTTTTGGTATATCTCCTACCCTTAAGTACATACATTTCACTCTTTACAGTGGATGCCCATTTAAACCCCAGTAATGAGCAAAATTGTAATAGGAGCTGGACAAAATGTGCACATAAAAGCATCCCTACCATATGATAAAGAAAAATTATCATATAAATTCAGATCATTGTTAACAGCATGCATAAACAAAGTTTAAAATATATAAGTTTGCAACAAAGATACTCTAAGTAAGAGTGGCTTTCACATACATGTATGTAATGACCTTCAAATGACATTCAAATTATGACAAATTACACAGAATGGAATTTTTTGCTTAAATTTTTCATATTTTACCCAGTTTTGATGATGCCCCCTTGCAAGTTTGTTTTTCTCTGAAGAGGATGAGGCTGCTGCAAGGATGGTCAACAGTTCAAAAGTTTTCATGTTTTTTTGACATAAAAAAAATTTATGATTATTACACAATTTTAGTGGTATATGTATTTGCATATCTATTGTGAAAAGAGATGTACACTTGGCAATTATCATGTTCATTAGATGCATATTTCACCATTTTCCACACTTGCATGTCTGTATAAATTAACTTCATAATTGATGCTGTCACCCACAAATAAAAACAACACTGTGGGACATATTTACCAGGTTATGTGTACAGTGTACACATGGTACTGACTATACAGTAGACTGGAAAAAAACGGAGTCCTGCATGTATGTACATGCAGCTATTGACTTATTTATTTTATGTGCATGTACATGTACGAAATGTATATATGGCTATGTATGCACAGCATGCATCCATGTACATGTATCCAAAGAACTAATACTGAGAGCTGCAAACGAAGCAACTGCCAAGCAGGTATGCACATGCCAGTTTTCCATGCAAATAATTACTTCAGTTAGTACTAAGCAGTAAATACATCTTGAACTTTGAATAGGATGATGTCAAAATCCTTCCACTCATTGTACACAACGCAACTGACCCTGTACTCTTTGACTGAGTGAGTCAATAGCACTTCTTGTCAGAGGTTGGGTACTTAGTGCCCAACTATACTAAACAGAGCTGCTGACAGCTAGAGAGCCTGCTATTGTACCAGGACTGGTCTGCAAGTGTCCTTCAAGTTTTCTTGTTCGTTAGCAAAAAAGAAAAAAACAAAAACAAAAAAACAAAAAAACCACAGGAAGAAAAGAAAAGAAAGAGCTTTTGAAAAATTAATGTACATAACAAGTGACCACAAAGTGTTTTTTGCCAGTTTAAGGAGGAAAAGGGCCTATAATGGTTGTTAGCAGAGGCCATGATTTATGATAGATTGGCACAAAATTAATCCAACATGCTGATAATCCCAGGATAAAGATTCTTGTATCAGAATTGCAAATCTACATTTACCCTTTCTTCAATAATTTATATCAAAACCCTGACAGGTTTATCAGGAATATTTGGACAAAACATACCTTTAGTGTACCAGAAACCAACCACAATGTCATCTTTCATTCCCTCCACTCCAATTCCACATGGGATGGAAACATTTTACAAATGAAACAGCCATTGCTGACACACTGGGTATCTCTTGCTTGGCACACAATCTTGGGTCCTGTGACCTTAAAAACTAGGTCAAGGCAACCAAAGTGTAATTAAAACACAATCAAAGATTGCTAGATCTATGCCCCCCCCCTCCCCCCCGCGGCTCTGTGAACTTGGGATTTGGGTCAAGGTGATGCATCTTCCAACTTGTCTCAGACCTAATGTTGGATTAAAACCATGTGCAATAAGAAAGGTCTACGTTGACAACTTTTCAACTTATCATGTGAAAAACAAATTCACTAAAATGGCTCTGTGACCTTGGGAATTGGGTCAAGGTCATCCATCTTCAAACTCGTCCGAGACCTTACACAGGACTATGAGCATGTGCAATATGAAAGCCTTATACAATAAAACTTTTTGAGTTATCATGTGAAACTGTCTGTCCGGACACACACAAACATGGACAAAGTATTTGCTATATGCCCTCCCCTCCTTCAAAAGAGGGGCATAATCAAGTCAAGAAATAGTATTAAGGTACAACTGTGACAAATTTGAGTTTGATGTGGCCAGTGAATCACAAGATATTTTGCTTGCCATGGGAAGGACAGTCAGAAAAGCTGAAATCAGTATACCCCCACACTTCACTTGTGGGGATATATAACAAAAATGTTCTGTGCAGGTGAACTTACCATTGTGATGCCTCCAGCAGCTTGTTGATGAGAATTATTCCTGGGAGATGAAAGCTGTTGCTCTCCAAGCTGACAACAAATAAACAAACAAACAATTGACATGTACAAGCAGATGTGTATCCCTATTAACTAAATACCAGCACTACATATACCTCCCTCTTTTTTAAAAAATACATACATGTATGTATGCCAGTGTGATCACGCATTGCACACACATTTTGCAATGCGGAATGAACTGGTTCAGTGGAGACCTTGCCACAGCAACACACTCAAATAACATGCAATGAGAAGACTGGGCAAGTGTTGATGAGAACAGATATATGGTGTGTTTAATGAGTAATGATTGACCACAGGTTGAGTATAACTATAATCTTATACCCAGCAGTACAGAGAGTTGAAATCTTTCAACTCCACAGTTAAGTGGCAATCAACACCGAATGGTGCATTGTGTGCATAGCCTTTATATAGGGCTGTGTAATGTTGTCAGGGGAAATCTAGACTTTACTTCGTATTGTGACATCATCAATTATGGGTCAGCATGGTTTTCAACAAAAAAAAAAAAAAAAAAAACACAAATAACATGCCAGTTTTGCCTGCTGTTCTGCACAGCTTCAAGCCTATTTGAGCATGTTTGTTGTTTTTATTGTAATTACTGAGATACATGCCAAGATCATATGATAAAACAATTATAGTCCTTGAATTCGGCCAAACCATGGATTTAGGGGCCTGAGAACAGCAATATTCAATGCAGCCTTTGGCCTTAGTGAATACTGCTGTTCAAAGGTCCCTAGAACCATGTATTGACCTCATTCAAAGACTGTGTTTATATAATATTAACTCCTCTAATGCTAATTACAACAAAAGTGGTGCTCATCTAAATTATTTTAATGATTCCAAATTAAAATTCCCTTTAAAAAGATAATTATTTGCTCTAAGTACCATCATAACCGTGCTTCCACAGAAAAAAAGGGTCCAGTCAGTAGCATTCTGTGGTGCACTTTGGGCACCTGGCCAGGGGAGCCATATGCCCAAAGTCCCTTACATCACCCCCCACCCCCAAAAACACAGTTATTAATTAATATTCAAAATCTAGTCATGAAGGACATGCTTGGATAATACCATTGCAGTCAATCAGCACAATTCTACCCGAGAACTGAATTAATAATTTGAAGGGTCTTGTACCTTTATAAGACTGTGTCACATAGGATTAGCTGCAGTACATGTATCATGTGTGTTTTCTTTGGGAAGTAGAATAGTCTTGTTTTATTACATATCCATCAGTCTGTAGTAATGCAATTTTGTCCATGTTTAGGCAAGCTATTCATATGCCAGTGACCATGGCTGCTATATGTATTTGCGGTGTATCAGTAGAGCAACAACTTCAAATATGTACAGCACAAAAGTATGACATTATGTGAAACCTTCAAAATTTTATATGTCGCTGCCCAAAGACAAGTCTGCACCTTGAAATTAACACTTTTTTTGGATGGTCACATTAACAAAAGGTTCACATTTTTTAATGACGTTTGAGTTTTCAGTATGAGAATATATGGCAAACTACAATGCAGTCTTTGTCTTGCATGAAGGAAATCACACAAGACCTGCCATCTGTTATGGTTTGTTACAACTAAATAATGTTCAGTTGGCCCAGAGCAATGTGGGTGCACAAGCTTACTCGTGCTGACATCTGGTGGGCATTAAACACAAACACAACAAAAGTAAGCCCATGACCTTGGCTACAAGATGATCATGCAGAGAGACGTGCTCCAACCCTCCAGACTTGGGTAGGAGATCTCCCACATTCTTATCATGAAAATCAATCAAATTTTACAATGTTCTACCTAATTGACAGTGCTCCCCACAGTAAGTGAATCGTGCTCCCACTAAGAGCAGCTGTTTTCATAATTATATCTCCTGTTTGCTGGGTTCTTCAGATTAGGAGTCTCTGCATGCATTATTTTTCTTCACACAAGGATGGAGCCCCTTGACCTAGTACATTATGTCATTGACCATCATCACCCTCACCATACTTTGGTGATCACCGTTAGCACATGCAAACATGGTTCTGTAACCAGGTACCAGTCAATCAGTTCCCATTTTGTTTATATAGCTATTCTTCTTCCTCCTTTGGAATGAAACACTTCACACCATGTCTAACATAAATACCTACCTCCTGAACTGTGATCAGGATGTGACTGACATGGATAAGGAAGGAAGGAAACCCCTTGCATCACGCCTACATAGTAATAGAGGTGTGGTCAAGTGGATATGTGTGTTTCTCATTTTTGGCCTAGTGATAAGTGTCAAAGGATGCTGGTTCAAAACCCAGCCATTCCATGGCAAAAATATGAATATATTTTAAAGTATTCCTTAGTACTGGTGAATGTTTGTCCCCCATTTGTGCATAATGCCATGTACAATACTTTGTGGAGTCCATATGCAGATCATACCATTGACACATATCTACCCCAATAAACTGTTCTTTTTTTAAGAATGGGGATATGGCCAAGCTAGCGGATATGTGTGTTTTTCATTTTTGGCCAGGTGATATGTGCTGAAGGTAGCTGGTTCAAGATCCGGCCATTCTGTGGCCAGAACATAAATGCACTACAACATCATATTTGCACATTTGAGACAAAATTCAAAACATTTTGAAGCAATTATTTTAACCTTTTCCCGCTTAAACCGGCCCAAACTAGCTGCTGGTCAAATGTCATCTTCAGTGTTTTCAACTAATTTCGACAGTAATGAAAAAAAATTTGAGGGAGAACTGTACATGTAGCTGAGACTTATCAAGATCACATGCCAAGTAAAGCTGTAGACTCAGTCTGAATCCAAGGGGGAAAGGGTTAACTAAACAAAGAGTAATTCCCTTGAAAGAAGTAAAAGTGACATCCTTCTCTGATTGTGCCACGGTCTTTTCCCCAGTTATACATAGTAGTACCTGCCCCACAGACCACATCTCATCTTTTTAAGGCTTTGATGACACCAGTGTCTCTTTCTTCAAAACTTTTACGAGCATTTGAAGACCACTTCCTGTATATGAGATCCCTTTTGCTGGTAGTCTTAAAAAGCAGTTTTGAGGGGTGATAAACAGGACCATGGCAAGCAACCAGTGGATGTACCAAAATGTCAGTATATAGTGTACCAGAGTTCTTTCCTCCTTAAAGCAGCCAAAACCAGATGATGGTCAAATGTCATCTGTTTGAACGTTTTAACTATTTCCACAGTAAATTGAGTAAGGGGCCAATAAAAAATTTCAATATTTTCACATTAGTACACAGAGTATGCTTTTGGGGGGAGAGAGGGCTGCAAGGGAACAACACTATTTTTTATAGAAAAATAAAAATGTTGATTTTGTTGCTCAGTGAAATATGCTGAAGTAGTAATATTTACATGAGACGCTGTTTAAACATTACATTCACACATTTTAGGGTTTCAACAAGAACCCAAATAAGATAACTTTGCATTTTGGTTTGAAAAGTAAGCATTTCAAAGAACTAATTTCAGGGAGAGGGAGTTCTGTGCATTAGTGCTCTCTGTACTAATATAAAATGTTGATAATTTTGATTGGCCCCTCATGAGGAACTACTTATTTGAATGAGAATTGCAGATGGGACCCATCAAGATAACATGCCCCATGCCAAGGAAACCTATTGACTCAGTCTTAATTTAGTAGAGACAGGGTTAAAAACTTTGCTACTTCTGCACTCTAATAGGATTACAGATGTGCATTCCTGAGCAACAATGTGGAATCTCTCAACTCCCCTGCTTGTCTTGCAGTTCCCTGAGAACCTTATTTAATCCCTGTTTAGTGCGGCAATGAACAAAATTTCCATAGGGTAAAAATCTGGAATGGCACTGTACGTACGTACGAACGCACGTATGTACGTACATACATATGCACACATACATACATGCATGCATACATACATGCATGCATGCATACATACATACATACATACATACATACATACATACATACATACATACATTTGCAGAAAACAAAGCATAACAGCATGACTTAAACACAAGACAAATGTTTATATTCTCCAATATACAAAATACATGTATATACATGTACATTCATAATTTCTGTGCCAAACATAAGCAACTTCTTAATGTAGCCCCTTTCTGATTAACATAAGACTGAGTCAACAGCTTTCTTTGACATGAGTTGCCTCATTGATCCACATCAAGGAAACCAGTTGAAGAAAGGCGTTCTTGACAGCTCTTATATTCTTCGAGTCTAATCAAATTTGTTTCCGTTCATGAGAAATCAACATTAAAGTACTGGAGCAGGTAACATTTGCTCTGAGCAGTTTGAGTGGAAAAGAATGTTATACCTTTCTGATTATGCCCATTTCAATAAGTGTAGCTTTGGGAGTTCTCTTCAGTCCTTCTGCAGCAAAATGTCCCCAGATCTTATCAGATGCTGAAGCAAAGTCTTTAGGTGACCTTGAACAGAAAAAAAAAAATCATACAATGCACACTAAGTTTGTATTTTTATCTGTTTCTGTTGGGTACATGTACCTGTACAGAAGTATCTGCAATTTAAGACCACCCAAACTACCAATGAAAATTTGTTTAATGTTACAGATGGTCTTAAAATGCAGGTTAACTTACAAGAGAAGTAGGTTCCTGTGCCAATAAGGGATGGTCTTTAAAAAATGTGCAGTTTCTTATGACAGACAGTCTTTATAATAGGTACCACTGAATCAAATTTATTTATTATCCAAACATGTACATCATGTATGTGTATACATGTATTATATTTCTAATTCATAGGAAACTGACTCCTTCTTGAATCAACTTTTATTTTGCTTCTCTTTTTATGTGCAATGTTTCACATGATGATGCAGAAAGGTAAAGCATTTGAGTGTTAGATCAAACATTCTAATTGAATTGATTGTACCCTGCAATATGCTGCTGACAATGTTATGTATTAACTAAGGACCTTAAAATATTTTTATGTAAGAGGTACATGTAGCATCTCTGTAAGGACTCCAGATTGTATAACATTATTTTTTCAATCAAAAGTACCGATTGATCATTGTTATGCTCTTAATATTTACATTGTACTGGAAATATGTTATTTTCAAATAGGAGGTTACATTGTATGTTGTTTTTTGTGAAAAAAAAAAAATGAAAGGAATCCACCCTAAAACACAAATGTGAAATTTGATCACTTACCAGTAGTATAATTCACCCAAAGATTACACACAAAAAGCTGACATGACAAATTTACTTCAGAGTTACACAAGAAAACAATTTTGATTTCAATCAACAGTATCACATGGACATTGAAAATATTTGACGTATGCACAGAAATCTTATTACTATTGCTTAGTGTTGTTAATATCACATAATCCTGCAGGGAGTCATCAACTTTGCTTGGCACACCCTGGATGTGCCGATGGACATTGTTGATGCATCAACTAGACTAAGTATCATCTTTTATGAAAAAGGACGAGGGTGACAGTTGTGAAACTGGACCATTTTTAATGGAAAAAAAAAGTTGCCTGTGTAGGTTTCTGAGCATTAAAATTTTCATCTGATGTTAAGATTTGTGAGAAACTGTCCAAGTGCTTCTTCTTCAATAGTTTTAAGTTGTGTCAAAGTTTAGTTAACTTCACCCCCTCAGGTGATCTTGCTGCTTTCACTACTAGAGATTGTACAAAGATTGACCTGTGTGGCAGGCACCTGTCACTTCCTCTAGTTTTATTGTCAAGAAATGCATTTACCTCCCTTCTGAATCTTCCAGCTGTGGATTTGCCCCATGACGGAGTAGATGCATTATAACCTGCACAATATATGCAAATACCATCTTAGTCCTATTCATTCTGTGCAACATATACAATGAAATAGTGCTAATGATAGTATTCTCTCTCACAGATAATTAAATGAATTTGGCATGGCGAGAGGAGTGGGTACCAGTAACTAAATGAGTGACGTGATACGCTGTGAAAGTGATGATGATGGCAACGATATTGATAAGTAACGAGTAAAACACAAACTTTTGTGTACCAGCCTACTGTATTCTGCCTTTAGACACCCCTTTCCCTTCAAACATCCCTACCACTCTTACCTTATGTGTAGTACTCAAAAATACTTAAGTAATGTGACTATTCCTAATTTTTATCCTTAATAACACAAAGAAGAGTTATAATATTCACAATATATGTGAACTGGAGGCTTATATGATGAAAATTTCCTAAGTACCGTGGGCATATAATAGAAATAATACATTGAGCTTTGTTTTGATACATATAATGATGCAATTATTATTCTATAACAGGCAACTATGTCACATCTCTCGAATGTCTCCTAACAAATTTCATATGGCACCACTGTGCAACTTGAAACATATTCAAATAGTTTTTTTTTTCTTCTTCATTTCAACAAGTGACATGTCACCCCAAACCACACAATAAAACATTGGGACTATTAAACTTACAGGACCATGTTCTTGGAATGTAGCTGCATGAAGTGGAGTCCATTTTGTCTTCTTATTCTGACAATTGACATCAATATCTGCAAATAAGCATAATACACTTTTATTCAGCTTGCTGATCAAGTCATTGCCCACTTTAATAATGATGATCTTTGCAAAGGGCAAAAGATAGCAATACCCTGCAAGCAACCTGATCTTCATGCAAATTGAGTCATGGAGCTTTTAAAACTGATGGAACACAGGCCATGGGCCTCAAAATTGAAAATATAACATTTAACCTGACACACCAGCAAATAGAAAAACAACCCATTTGAGATGGTTATTGCTTGATTTTAAATAATTTACCACTTGTAATTACCAATTTTTCTGTCACTCTTTTGCTGTCTGGTATCTGGTTATAAGTAGGCTACACAAAAGTAACTGTGAGTTTCTCAAGCACTTTTTGTACAAATTTGACATGATTTTTTTTTGAGTTTGATAGTTTTCTCCTACATGCATACTTCCAAAAGCAGGATGAAAAAAAGGCTTATTTAAAATTAAGGTTACACGTTTCAATTCATTCCTTTTTTTCTTAACAGAAAAATATGGAAGTTAGGCCTTAAAGCCAATTTGTTATGGGGCATAAGCAAATTAATATTCCCTGTCTTTGCCTTACCTAAACCCTTCTTTTTGGCTGCATCAACATGATCAAGGATACCCTTGACTACATCTGTGAAACCCCAGAAGCACGCTGAAACAAAAATGCTCAAATCAATACCAGTGTAAAACACACACCTCTCATCTCAACTCCATCAAGCCCCTCCATATATATCTGTAGATGGTTATACCGCAACATACAAGAGGGCTGGAACAATCCTGTGCTCAGCTGTTCTAATATACACAGACTTAAGAGGCCAGTTATGACTTTCATGACAAGATATATTTGCAATATAATTTTTCTTTTAAATGTTCATTGGTTTTGAAAAGAAAAAAAGCAGTCAAAATTTCAATGGAGGAATGTAACAGTGCTTATACCAGATGATGTAAATGATTGAATGCTTACCTATGTACAGCTGACTTGTCAAGATGTCAGCCTTATCATTGGCCAGGCCCTGGATGTCCTGGGTTGGTGATCGGACGAAGATTGTCTCTGACAGAAACTGCTCCACCAACTACTCACAAAATATACAGTGTTACTATACCAACCACATGCAATATGAACACTAGACTCTGTCAGAATTTGCTTCCTTTGAAAGATTTATACAACACATGAGGACTGTGATGATCCTGTGCTCAAGTATCACACTTTGAATGATCAGACTGTTAATACAGATCAAGGGGATTAAAACATTGAAATCAAAACCTCAAATAGGTGTTGCAATATCATCTGAAAATTAATTTATCATCGGACCTTGGAAATAAGATGAAAAGTCATTCATGTTAATTAGTTAAGCACTGTAGTGGCCAAATGAGATGGGCTGACTGTGCCATTTTAATATAACTAGCTTAATAGTTTCAGAGAAGAAGCCCTTTTAAGGATTTTCTCCAACAAAATTGCAAAGCCATGAAAATCACATCAGTGAATATAACTGGTAAAAACCCATCCAAGGTACATCTCTACCCATTTGAAGAAGATCCATCTTAAAGTTTTTAAGCTGCAAAACATGAATTGTTGGTGGAAGAAACATGGGCTCCAGGACAATGGTACAAGCTCAGTTAACTTTAGTCCACTGAGTTAAAAGTCAAGTAAATGATTTAAAATATCTTTTTTCTCAAGTATATTTGGACATGTGACTACAAACTCACCCTCAAGAATTTACTTTTATAATCCTCACAAATTTTGTAATGCTCAAATGTAAACAGGTACAAGATTGCAAGGGCCTTCAACATTAACTGTTAATTGTCAAGAGAGTGATCAGAGATGTCTATTACTTTTTGTTGTCTGTGCACTATGAAGCGAGACCCTAAAGGTTTGAAACATCTCCATATGTTTAGTATACAGTTGGGCACATTGCGGTCATGGCCCAATATACATGTACCTAGATATGTTTAATCAGAGATGTACTGAGTCGGAATTTCTGACAAAAATCAGACTTAAAGCTTTTTGCCAGAGAAAGTAGGATTTCCAGTTATTATGTACCATTTTGACAGAAATCTGTCAGATTGTTTAGCCATTTCTGGTCTTCTGAATTCAGAGAAAGTTTAAAATTGCCATGGAAGCAGTAATGACATAGTTCCTGGTAGCAGCCTGGGTAGAAATGAACTATTTTTTTCAAGTTTCCTCTGGGCAACCAAAGCATTTTTACAAGTTGCCCAAGCCTCCAGAAAATTGCCAAGTTTCCCACCACATGAGAATTGTAGTTACTTGTTAAAAAACACTCATATTTAAAATGTGGCAAATATAGTTGTACAAGAGCTATATTTGTCACCACAGTGGAAACAGTGTTTCTGCACAAAAAAAAAAAGATTTTAGGAACTGTATTTAATGTTCCCACTATTGTTGGAAAAGATATGTTCGGCTGAAGATAGAAAGTTGCCCCATGGGAAACCAGCTAAGGAAATAAAGTTGCCTGACACAAAGGAAAGTTGCCTAGGGCACACAGACACCCACTAATTTCGAACCCTGGGTAGTCTTGAGGTGTAGAGACTTGCATTTTGGCAAAGTTCTGTTATTGAGAGTCCCCCCTCTACAATTAGTATTGCGTGAATGCAAGATCAGATGGGTAAACATTGTAAATTAAACAATCTATTCTCTCATATCCTCTAGGGTCATGAGATTATGGAGGGTCCCATCTTTCAGTTTGACCATCATGATACTGCACTTAAGTTTTCAGACTCGTTGTTAAAAATTTAAAGATCCAAACAGTGGCAAATACAGCAACTGGATGAATAAAAAGGACAATTATAACATTTTCTGTAAATAAAATGTGTGCCTGGCAGAGGAGAAAAAGATCCTCCATAAACACAGTGGTACTGTCGAGCAACGCAAGGCAAAAACAACAGCTGGTTGCAGTGGCAGTACAACACATGCGTTTGCTGCTGTGGAAGCAAAAAATACTGAAGCCAAGTCCAAAGCCATGGATACTGAAATAACTTGTGAATTTACATCATGTCGAAACACAAGGAATAACACTTTATGTGGCAGCTTGTACATCTAGCTGTGTTGTTTTTGTAGAGATGTTTCCAGACGTGAAGATTGCAGCGAAGTTTTTGTTCCAGCGGACGTGTCAATTGCGCTACTTGACTGAATTTACATTCTAAACTTACTCAGCAAAATAAGATACATGTAATTAAATGCTATGATAATCACTAAAAACACCATTTGGTGGTGTATGGCACATTTTGGTGGCAGTGGGTGGTGGATGGCAGTGATCAGCAGAAGTTGGCGGCAATGGATGGTGGTCAGCGGCAATCGGCGCCCACTGCCCCAGAACGCTGCCAAAGCTTACAGGCTGTTCAGTGATCTTATTCCTTGTCACCAAGTAGTGCCCACTGCCACCGAAAAGCTCAAAGGCAGCCCCAGGGAGCATCTGTTTCATATGTAACTTAAGTGAACAAATGCAAGAACTGCTTAATAAAGGGGGAGGAAAATAAAAGTTAATGTTTTATATATATATATATATATATATATATATATATATATATATATATATATATATATATATATATAATACCTATTTGGGCATAAATATTGGTCTTTATGTACTTGTGTGCTCATACATATGCAAAACAACATGTACGTTGGACACAAACACACACACACACACACACACACACACACACACACACGCACACGCATACACACACACACACACACACACATATATATAATCATGCAAGGAATAAATTAATTCACACACATAATATTAATCATGTACACTGTTGATCTTGTCCTGGCTTTCTCCATCACAGGGTAAGTTCACAAACATGTTGAAGAATAACAACCTGCATGATTTAGATATGTTCCAATGAATCCCCACATCAGGGACAATTTTTGAGACAGAATAAAATGCTGATCCCCTTTACACATGTACTCCCTGCCCACTGTTAAACTTGCCATAATTATCATGAGGAAAAGTCATTAGATATTAATTATGAGCAGATAAAAACAATTAAGATAAGCCGAGTAATGTGTTTAATACACAACCCCACCTTGCTGGTCTCATCATGAGATCACACCAAGCTCACTGCCAATCAGTGCTTTTTGCTCAAGCACTAAACTTTAAAGTATTTATTTCTTTTTTAATGCAATAACACTTTATTAAAATTATAATTACTGGCATATTTAACCCTTGAATGGTCAGTTCAGGGTGAAGACATTTGTGCCCATATCTCATGTTTCCCATCCACTTATCGCTGCAAACTATGAGGGCTACTTACAGGCCCTCAACCTTCATGTTCACATAGAAGACATTATTAGCCCACAACATTTAAGAGCTGGATTTCTTAACAGTTCCAGAGGATGTCATGAAACATTAAAAAGAAAAAAATGTATGAGTAAAGTACAATACTAAAAAGCAAGTAAGAACACATACATGTATAGCCAGGAACAA